>JAXIVJ010007761.1:0-42500 GCA_036785665.1 Chirona hameri
CGTCCCGATTTGCTCGCAACAGGCCTCAATTGAATCGTTGTGACAATTTCTTGACCGTGACGCGAGCTGGCGTGACGGCGAATTCATTTCAGGCCTTTGCGAGCAAATTGAACGGTAAACGAAAACAACTAGGCTGTACACCGGCTTAAAAATTTCGTATTCGTCTCCATGACCTTGACCTTTGACCTCTGGGTGACATTTTCTTGACCGTGACGGAACCTGGCGTGACAGTGTTTCATTTGAAGCCTGTTGCGAGCAAATATAACGGTGAACGAAACCAACTAGGTTGTACACCGGCTTAAAAATGTCGTATTTGTCTTCGTGACCTTGACCTTAAACCTCTGGGCAAAATTGTATTGACCGTGACGCAAGCTGGCGTGGACGACGATTCAATTGAGGCCTGTTGTGAGTAAATCAGACAGTAAACGAGAAAAAAAAAAACTAGGCTGTACACCGTCTTAAAAATGTCGTATTCGTCTCCGAGACCTTGACCTTTGACCTCTGGGGGACATTTTCTTCACCATGACGCAACCTGGCGTGACGGCAATTCATTTGAGGCCTGTTGCGAGCAAATCGAACAGTAAACGAAAGCACTTGGCTGTACACCGTGTGGTGACATTTCAATGGCCTCTGGAGGTCAAACCGTGCGACCTAGGGCAAAACTGATATCATATTCGTACATAACTCGACGAGATCTACCAATATACCTAATTTAGGGCAAATCGGAACTCGAAACTGAAAACAAACAGGAATACGACGCTAACCTCACGCACATCCTAAATCCGAGGAGATACCATTTCGCGCCATTTTTTCAGGGGGCCTTTGGTCGTAGGATATATATATATATATATATATATATATATATATATATAATATATATATATATATATATATAAATAAAGTGGGGGCAAAATCACATGTTTGCCCCCCCTTATCCGCCGCCCCTGGAGGTGACACATGTGTATAGAACATTTGTATGTATATAAATGTGCTAGACTGACCTATTTAAAGCTCTTGTTATACCTAAAAGACATAAATAAAAGACATAAAAGAAAAGTGCAACAAAGAGCCTCTTGGGCCCATCCGAGGTTGCACCCCACCCACCCCCACCTCCCTCCCCCCCCCCCCCCCCCCACCCCCTCCACCAGTCTCGCCCCTTAAATCACCTTACTCTACCCGCATAAAAGAAGGCTAATCCCACGAGTATTTATGAACTAATCCCTTCTCTGTAAAGTATTTATCTAATCTAATTTTGAAGGAAGCAAGTGTCACTGCATCAGCGACATCCCCTGGTAGCATATTCCAATGTCCTACAACCCTTCTACTGAAAAATGACTGTCGTAGCTTAGTCCTACTTTGTTTCATAATGAGTTTATGCTGATGACCTCTACCTCGATTTTCCCTATTGAACTCAAACATACCCTTTAATATCCAGAATGCTGACTATTTACAAATTTGAAGACTTCAATTAGATCTCCTCTTAGCCTTCTATATCTAAGTGAAAACATACCCAATTTCTTTAATCAATCTTCATAAGGTAAACTACCAAGACAATTAACCATTTTTGTTGCCCCTTTTTTAACTCTTTCTAACAACCAGCAATCTTTACTCATATGTTGGAGACCAGGCTTGTACAACAATACTCCCAAATGTGGTCTAACGTATGCACAATACAGTTTTGTTATTACCCGTTTCACTCTTGTAGGAAACATTTCTGTTAATGGCCCCTAGCATTCTAAGTGCCTTTTTCCTAGCTTCTACAACCTGGTCTGACGCTGATAGTCTATTGTTTACCACGACACCTAAATCTTTTTCCTTTTCAATCTGCTCCATTTTCTGCCCACCCATTTCATACCTATGTTTACTGCTAACCCGTCCAGCGTGCATAATCTTACATTTACTCAAATTGAATTTCATCTGGCCATGCTTCAGACCACTCAACTAGCTTGTCCAGATCTGATTGAAAAACATCCTGATTCATGTTTTCCTCTAATAATCCTGACAACTTTTAGATCGTCTGCAAATTTCAAGACTTTGCTGTCTATACTGTTCTCAATTGCATTCACAAATATTATAAAAAGCAATGGGCCCAGGACTGAGCCCTGTGGAACCCCACTGAGAACCTACTTCCATTGTGATTGGCACCCATTCAATATAACCCTTTGCTGGCGTCCTGAAAGCCACGTTTCTATCCAATCCAGAATCTTGCCCCTGATCCCATGAATTTTAAGTTGCAACCCCAGTCTTGTAATGGGGGACTTTGTCAAATGCTTTACTGAAATCAAGAAAAGCTACATCTAGCTGTTTACCCTGATCAAAGCTATCTGTTGCAACATCCAAAAACTCCAGAAGATTAGTTAAACAAGAACGGCCCTTCCTAAAGCCATGCTGTGTATCATTGATGAGTTCATTTTGCTCCAAGAATTCAACAATCTTATCTTTGATGATTGATTCAAGCACCTTGCAGACTAATGAGGTCAGACTAACCGGTCTATAGTTTTCCTCTTTACTTCTATCTCCCTTTTTATGAATAGGAACAACATTTGCTCTTTTCCAATCAAGTGGAATTTTACTATCTGCGAGTGATTTAGAAAATATTATGGCTAATGGAACTGACAACTCCCTTTCAGATTCTCTTAAAAGATTTTAAGATTAAAAGATTTCAGATTCTCTTAACCTATTCACCTACCTAGCTGTTTTACCTATGAATCATGCCGATATTGATGCTGGTGCAACGAAGTACTTCCTTATGTAATACTGTAATGGCATACATAACGGCTTTTCATCGCCAGCATTTTCATGAATCACCTTTTTACAGTAGCACCACCGCTGTGCGATTACCATATCGTGCGTATCACCTCACCAGCCGGACTGGGCGTGCGAAAACTAATCCAGCGCGGCTGCTGATTATGGCCGTGTGTGTGTCGGAGAGACAGGGAGCCTCGTGAGACGCGCGGCGGCCGCTATCAGTCCATGTGAGGCTGATAGTGGCGACGGCGGCCGGCTATCGCGGCCCGCGCGCGACACCTTGGCCAGACCGTATCACACCGAACGGCGGCGGCGGCGGCGGCGGCGGGGGCGACAGCGGGGCGACAGTGGGTCGCGCCAAACGTGGAGTGTCGCCAGTGACTGGTGTTGCACACTGGCCGTCCGTCCGCGGTGGCCCCGACCCCGACCGAGGACGGCTGGACCGCTCTGTCATCTGCCGGGACAGAGCAGCGGCCAGAACTGCGCCGGTGCAGCGAGCCGCAGCCAGTGGCGAGTGCTGGCGCGCGATAGAGTGCTTACAGAGGTGGGCCCGTGACGTTTGTGCTAGTTGGCGTTGTGGACAGATTGTGAAATCGTGGCTTGGAAGAACGTGATGGATTAACGTGCCCGCTGCGGGAGGGCAAATTTCAACAGTCGTGACTTCGAACCAACAGTGATCTCTTAGCAGGTGTATTTACACCTTTTTGATCCAGCTACGAGCTCTTTGAAGATGACATAACTTATTTAAAAGAAAACAGAATGGAAGACGTCGAGGAACAAGAAGAAACAGTCATAGACGACTTTCTTCACATCCCATCTCCAGAGAATCGCGAAAGAAAAATAAGCGATGTCAGTATGAACGCCGAAGAGAAAAGAAGTGACGCAGTTTCCTCTGTTAAGACCTCTAGCACGGAAGGAAAATTAAGCAAAAGTGCCAGTGAAGAGGCCTCGAGTCCTGTTGTCGTCAAAAGAAGCGGGAGTAAATCTACTGACGGTAAAGCCAAAGAAGACAAAAAGAAGAAGAGGACGAGCATTGTGTCATTTGCCGGGCGGCACTATCATGGCTTCCGTAAGAAGGATTCCAGCATGCAGAAGTCATCTGACAAGGATGACGCGCGCACACCGTCTGTCGGGTCACCATCATCGCCCTCCACCACGGCCTCTTCACCGACGGCGCACGCGCGCACTAAATCTCCTGATGATGAGCTGGCGGCTCTGGCTGGAGACGCTGCCGCCGTTCCTGAGGAGACGAGCACCACCGACCAGGAGTCCGGCCACACCGCTGATGACGGCGTCGGCACGCAGGAGCCCATCTACGACACTGTGCCGCCGGAGACGCCGTCTGACATGTCTCCTGTGACGGAAACGCCGGCGCCGCCGCTGTCTCCCGTGACGGAGACTGGGTCACCGCCGCCGCAGGGGAAGGACGACACCGCGCCGCCGCCGTCAGCTTCAGAGCTGCGTAACGCGGCGCGGCGAGCCGCGCTCGGTCTGCCGCCGGTACCGGCCCGGCAGCAAGAGCAGGCCCGTCGCGCTGGACTCGCCTGGCTGCCGGACGGTCTGACCGCTGAGGACGCTGAGGAGTTCTGGCCGCTGCCGGAGGAGGAACCGTGGCTGGACTCGGCCGGCGCGCGGCTCCGCCAGGTCAGCCTGCTGTGTCAGCTGCCCGCCACCGACCTGTGCCGGCCGGACGCCGGGCCGGCGCTCACCGACTTCGCCGCCACGCGCGACAGAGTGGCGTTGGGCGAGGGCCGTGTGGTGCGGCTGGAGGCGGCAGCGGCGTGTGGCGGCTGCGGGGAGGCGGTGGCGGCTAGTCAGCTGGCCGTCACTGCCGACCTGCTGCCGACCGCCGCCTGGCACCCCGGCTGCTTCAGATGTGCCACCTGCGGCCAACGGCTGGCCGACCTGCTCTACTGCCACCACCGCGGCCAGCCGCTCTGTGTCCGGCACTTCGGAGACAAACTGAAGGACCGCTGCGTCTCCTGCGACGAGCTCATCTTCGACGGCGAGTTTCAGCGCGCCGGTGAGCTGGCGTGGCACACTGCGCACCTAAGCTGCGCCGGCTGCGAGGCGCCGCTGGCTGAAGGTCAGTTCGGGCTGCACGGCCGCCAGCCGTACTGTATGGCTTGCTACGAGACGGCGTCTCTGGGCTCCTGTGAGGGCTGTTGCATGGCACTGCGGCCGGCCGGCCAGCGCCTGCAGCACGGCTCGCGTCAGTGGCATCCGGCCTGCTTCGCGTGCGGCTGGTGCGCGGCGCCGCTCGAGGGCCGCCAGTTCGCGCTGCGCGAGGGCCGTGCCGTGTGCGCCGGGTGCAGCTCGCAGCCCGCACCGCCGCCGTGCCCGCGCTGTGATGTGTGCGGCCGGCCGGTGGCCACCGACAGCGGCCTCATAGAGTACAAGGCTGGTCGCTGCCACGACGCCTGCTTCATCTGCTGCGTGTGCGCCGACCCGCTCGGTGAGCGTACCTTCATGCCGAAGGATCAGCGGCTCTACTGCTTGCGCTGCTACGAGGAGACGTTCGCGACGCGCTGCGCCAAGTGCAGCGGTACCATCACCAGCCTGGGCCTGACGTTCCAGGGGGAGACTTGGCACCGCGAGTGCTTCCTCTGTACAGTGTGCAAGACGACTCTGGCCGGCCGAAAGTTCCGCACCAACGAGAAGAAGCCCTACTGCAAGGACTGCTACCGCGACACGTTCGGCAAGCGGTGCTCGCGCTGCCACGGTTTCCTAGAGGGTCGCTACAGCGCCTTCCAGAACCGCTCCTGGCACAACGAGTGTTTCACGTGCGTCGACTGCGGCGGCTCGCTGGTCGGCACCAGCTTCATTGACATCGACAGCGACGTGCTGTGCCAGGCCTGCGCCGCCCAGCGGCAGACGGCCGAGATGGCGCAGCAGGATCGGCTGCCGGAGGCCGTACCGACTGACTAGGGCGCCCCTGGCGGCGACCGACCGCACGTGACAGTCGCCACCAGACGGCGCGCGGGTTGGCAGTAGCACCCCTGGTGGAGGATGGATTAACTACTGCGTCATCGACCGTCAAATTGAGTGCCGGTCTGCCCAGACCAAATAAAAAAGAGGCCAGTTCACTGATATTGTAAACTGTACGGACGAGCGTGGAGATGCATGGATCGTGTTCGTCCGAGAAACGTGAGCACGGCCAATGCAGATGTATGGTTTGATAGAGAGAGACAAATCCGCTGTTATTCCTCATGATGCACGATGCTTAAATAATTAAGCAAAAAATTGAGGCATAGATTGCTGCTCTAGTGTTTTGAACACGTGAATGTGCATACGTCTTGTTGATTTGACATTGATTCATCAGCCGGGTGTTCACTGTCGAGTGGTATATTGAAAAGACGGTAATAATTTCACGGCAATAAAACGTAATCAAACATGTGGCTTTAGTGTCTGTGTACTGACAATAATTATTTCCAATAATTATTTTCCACGTTGTGCGTGGTTTCTCAACTCCTTGGACGTTGCAAGTGGGATATTAATTCACAAACTTCACCCTAGCCTGTCGCTTATTACAGACAACGATTTTATTTTCTACAGCACATAGTTACTGCAATCACAAGGCAAAACGTGTTCTAATGGCGCTCATATGTCCAGTGGCGTAACTTGTACGGACACACCATGACATCGAACCTTTCGGGCGGGGGGGGGGGGGGGGGTGGGGTGGACGTGATCTTTTGCAAGGGTGTCAATACTCAATGCAATGTTTAAAAAAAGTCACTTTCATAATGGGATTTTTAGCGCTGAGATAGCAGTTTTGAAGGCCATGTCGAGAAATCACCTAAGTACTGCATACTCTGGTTGTAAGGACTCTGCTGCTGGATATATTATATTTTTGTCCTGTCATTCAGCGTTGGGTCAAAAACCGTAGCGCTGTGTCGAGAAGCTTCATATGTAAACCTGTGATAAAAGCAGCGTTACTGGACCAGCGAGCGAACCCTTTGCAACTGACAATATGATTATAGTTGTGCAACCAATGATGATATAATCATTACATTGGTACTTACTAATTAAAACAAATGTATTATTTCAACCAAGTTCCTAGCTTTTTACAGCTCACTTACATTCTTATTTCGAAACAAACAATGTAATGGACCAAGCACCAGGGGTGTGGTTTTATAAAAATGATTGTGGGTGCCCAAACTGAGATTTATTTTGCCCCCCCCCCACCCAAACAAAAAAACAAAAAATCCCAATCCAGCAGCCAACGAAAAAAATTGGTCCTGGTTTTTCGTAGGTAGAGGAAGGTGGGGGAATTCGGATCACTACGATGTCGAAAACTCCAGTGAGTTTGATCATGACGATGATAATAAAGCAAATAACCAGTAACCTCACAATAAATCAATCACGATAAGGCACTGCTTGGTATGATCGGTATTATCATTGTTGATGAAGCATCAACAGGCGAAATATTCAACAGTATAATTTCGGTCCCAATTTATATATTTATGGATTATGAGGTTAGCTGGTTATTTGCTTTATTAGCATCAGAATTTGGACAACTTAACCCTATTTGTAACAGGGGGGGGGCGGATTCCGCCCCCCCCCTCATGTTTTTCGCAGATATCTCCAGAACGGATGGGAGCAAGCCCATGAAATTTTGGGACTTTTCATAGAATTGAACTCCGCATTTGGAGTCAAAATTTTGAGTTCTTAACCTGAACAGAGGCGGTTCCAGGGGACAGTTTTGGGTGGGTTCGGAGGCGACATTTGGCGATAATACGGAAATGCGATCTTCACGGTTTCTTCCTAACTGCATCAAGTATGAAGGAGTTACATCGACTTACGGTGATTGCAACAAGTGCAAATTAGTTGATGTTAATGAAATATCATAAAAATTGCATGGCAGAGGCGGTTTCAGGGGCTTGAAAGGGGGGGGGGTTCAATGCTTGGCGGGAAGCCAATAGAGCAATGTAAGGGGCATTTATAGCTATCAAGATGTAAAAGATAGCTTCTGCTTCCATTATTTGCATAATGTATTACATATAGAGTTTCAGGGGCGTGTTCAGGAACATGACAAGGGGGGTGACTGGCATGGTGATGACGATATGCCAGCGATAACGGCGCAATATACGTTTAGCTTATACTAATATATGCACATATGAGACCAGAAAAGGGAATAAAGTCATTTTTTGCAGAGGCGCGCTCAGGAAAGGAAGAAAGGGGGTCATATTATTGCAAGGAAACTAAGAGGCATGGCGTACAATGACATAACATACTGCAGTTTTCGGATGAAACACGCACCACAGGCTACTCTACGAACGATTATAAGATAATAGGCGAGCCCAGGTAGGGTAAAAAGGGGGGTAAGCAATGTTAATTGAAGTTATAAGTGAAATAGTCACTGTTGACTAGTTAGTATCATAATAGCGGATAATATACTTATCAAAAGGTCTTGCGCCGCCCCAGTTTGGATCCTGGATACGCCAATGATGAAGTACAACATGCAAAAAGGAACTATCTACGATCAGTAACATATTTATAGTGCTGGGTAGCAACTTGTCTGCGGTTAATACTTTTTCCCAATTTTACCCCATTTTTCACTAACCTGGTACCGCCTATGCCAAAAAATATGATTTATAACTGTTTTGTGTAATTTCTCAATCACATACCGTTTCATTTATTTAAAAAACATCAAAAAATGGTTTTATTACGCATTTACTTCACCCCCATATTGAGTGACCTGCACACGCCTATGATTTTTGAATTTTTGAACGTCACCGTCCTATATCAATTTCCAATTCAATCTCTATCGATTCCTATTAGTTGTGTTAAAATCGGTCGATAAACATGAAAGCTATGTTGGATCAAAAATACCACTAAAATTTGTAGTTTTTGCCCCCTGTTGCCCCCCTATCCCAAATTTATATTTTGTATTATTTATAAATGTAGATTGTGTTGAGGGGAACCAAACACCGCTTTATTTTTGAAAATCGGACGGGTAGATCTCGAGATCTCCGGGGGGGGGGGCGGAATCCGCCCCCCGCCCCCTGTTACAAATAGGGGTAGCCAGGAGCCTGTTACAAATAGGGTTAAAGCTTTGACTGACGTCACCTAGCGGTGTCATTTTAATACGTATCCTCTATTGAGTTTGGGTGGATGCAGCTCCAAACCCTTGTACCTATTTATTCCTACGCTAACACTTGTCGCTTCAGATTTCACGTTTCTTGTCCAATGAATGAGGTCATGTCAAAACTCTCGATCAGAAAAATCGTTGAGTTATTTGGACCATCCTGATCCGAATGGCCCTAGAATGAACGTAGGTAGTATCCTATACGTTCCAACCTCTTCTTATAACCTCGGTCGACACATGCGAATAACAACAGCTCAGTACCTACCAAAGTTATATTTTATGCAAAATATATTGATCTTGTGCATTGCACACTTTAAAATGAGGACTAAGAAAGGAACATAGGGAATATTTACATGAACGTTTGGGTCATCGGCCCAGAATCCTTTTTTCTGAGCCCATTTTTTGCACATTCGTGGTCGTTTTCACAAAACAAAGAGGGGAAAGGCGTCGAAAAGGTGCAATCGGTGATAGGAACACCACCGGTCCAAATTACTCCGTTCCGATACTTCGGGAGACATTAGTGCGTGCTGTCAGCGATGTTCCAATTGCCGCGACATTGACACCTGGTGATGTCAGAGTAACCATTTCTCCTTACGACCAATGGTGAAGATGATCAAAGTCGTCGTCATAATTCTAAAAAATGACGGTTTGTTGAATTCACATTTTAGATTAGTCATTGCATTACAACATTTCTACAATATATGCATGCGGCCATCGCTTATGTCGAGCATTGTAGATATCGTGATTTGAGATGGATCGTAGCTCTGGATTTGACCGGAAGGGTGATGGTTCAAATTATCCCAGTGGTCCAAATTCCCCACCTTTAATCCCCCCCCCCTTCGTTTACTTCTTGCTGTTAATTGCTCAACACATTGATCGACTGGAAAATGGAACAGTTACGATCGTCTATACTAAATATGAAGATAACTTTTGGTGTCCTTTGTCGCCTGAATAGGCGTCTGTTTTTTTGCCGTTTATCGGTTACAATATTCACATGTGTCCGTTTCGATGTGTCCGTTTCGAGTACATCGTCTCAATCGTTATTAAATCAAAAATGCCTTCGTTTGTCTTTCAGTCCTGACGAAATAACGCGTCGGGTTCATATTCTACCTACATAGAATCAAAAATACGAAGACCGTTCTTCAAAGACGAAGGACCTGTTTTTTTCGGCCCGGCAGCGACCTCTATGAAGACGCTGCCAAAGGTCACTGAGGTCACTTGGGGTCAATTATACTTCATTGAACTATGGTCACTTTTAACGAAATCACTTTCAGCGATGAAACTGACCTCATGGCGATTGTCGAGCCAAATCAATACATATGCAACCCGACGTATACTTGACCTCAGAGGTCCCTGGTAACCTTGACCCAAGGTCAAATGTTGGTTTTTAAAACAACAAAAATTGGAAAGGTATATGGACGCTGAAGTCAATCATGTGCATCGAACAACTTCCAGCATGAACTAAAACAAGGTTTGAATAAACAATGTTCAGTTTCTTGACTGCTAGTGCCATGGTAAAATGTATTATGTGACTTACTGAAAGGAAAAGTGCGATCAATAACGGCTAGGAAGATTTCAAACTGATGCTTGGCATAAAAATCTACTGCACAATCATTAAAGTTGTATAAACATCTGACGATCAGTGAAATCCCGACCTTAAAAATATTTGAGTGTTTCATTATTAATCATATTGAAACATGTTCTTGATTGTGGGTGCCGAAATACTATTGTGGGTGCCCATGTCAGCTTTGTGGGTGCCCTGGCACCCACAAAGAGATAGGAAACCATACCCCTGCCAAGCACCATATCCTCCAGCGACCAAAGCAATAACTGGAACTCTCACCCTGTTCCGAGGGATATGGGGGACGGGACGAATTTTTCAGAGGCCCGCCGAGGGATTTGAACCCCGGTCCCCGGCACAGAAAGCAAATGTATTACCACTGTGCCAGATTGCTCCCCCGAGGCACACAATATCATAACAGCATGCGCCATTTTCGAATTTTGCGCCACTTTCGCAAGCTCTACTGCAAATGCGTGTCTATGTTATAGAAATATATTGCTTTCGATATATATATATATATATATATATATATATATATATATATATATATATATATATATATATATATATATATATATATATATATATATATATATATATATATATATATATATATATATATATATATATATATATATATATATATATATATATATATATATATATATATATATATATATATATATAAAAATTGGGGGGGAGGAGGGGGGTATATCTGGATAATTTAATCACATATTTTTAGCAACAAAATAGCCGAAAAGTGGGGCGGCCATGGCCTCTCGACCCCTTGTTCCTACGCTTGTGATATTTTTGCTCAGATTAATATTAAGGTTACCAGAGGTCATCAAAGGCCAAAGTTTCCAAGTTTAGGACTTCGTTCCAGAAACACCCCAAATATCTCGGGAACTATGATAGCTTGGAACAAACGAAGAAACACAATCGAATGCTCTGGAAAAAAGTGTTATCGTTTAGGTGTCTTTAAATTGTATATAAGGTCAATAGTTTAGGCTCTAGTCTAGAGGTAACCAAAGGTCAAGTTGGCATTTTCTTCCCAAAAGTTGTTCGTGCATAACGTTTTACATAATAAAGTTAGGACAATAATTTTAACGCTATCGTGTTTGCCTCGTCAAGACAATCCGAACTATACTTATTGTGACCGGATCGAGTCAAGTTCAAAATATGACCTCAGGTCAAGGTCATTTGGTGACCCAGGTTTGTCATGTTGAATATGGGGAGACGCATCTCGACGTGATAAACACTGTGGTATCAGTCACACGTCTCTAGCTAGCACTTCTCTAGCTCTCCCGTTTGTTCCTTGCATTTCCTAAAATTTCAGGAGGCATATTAACCCTATTCCCTGCGGGCGGCCAGAATTACGTTAACCTGCGGGGGGGCAGATTCTGTCCCCCCCTCTCAGAGATCTCGAGAACCGCTCGGTCGATTTCGATGGAGAAAACGTCATTCGATGCGTCATGACAAGATCTCTCTTTAAGGATCCCAACATTTTTGTTTTGTTAAAAAATGGGGGCGAGGGGGCAAAAAAATCCGAAATTTTTGGTGTTTTTGAAAGGTCATTGCGGCCATGTGGTTCTACCGATTGTCATGCCCCAAACGTTTTTGAGCTTCAAATGTACTAATCTTTAATATATCAAAATACAAAAGCACAATACAAAATCATAGGCGTATTCAGGGAATGTAAAATGGGGGATTTTCTGGAAAAAAATATATGTGCTGTTCGTGATTGTTTGGGACGACATGAACGGCACATGGGAGCATTATATGCTGTAATTTGTTAAATTTGATATATTGGGCATAGGCGGATCCAGGAAAAAAAACATGGGGGCACCATGCGCGTAACGCTTTTATCATCTTACTAATTTGAAGTTGGACCTAATTTGAGGGTGGGTGTCGCCTCCAATTTTTTATTCTGAGTGCGCCTTTGCCCCAAAAGTATGTAAAATCCCAGCATCTATGATGCATATTGCATTGAAATTGTTTCTGACGCATGTATTGCACTGCAAACCAGGCACGTAGCCAAGGGGAGGGCGGCGGGGGCGCCCCCCCCCCCCCCCCTTAGAGAACTCTTTAGAGAGTTTAGAGGACTACATAGGCCCTTTAGGGCCACCAGGGCCCTCTCAGAAAGACCAGAGGGCCCCTTGGACGTTCAAAAGAGCCCTGTGCATGTCAGAGGGCCCTTGGCCGGACCGAAAGGGCCCCTGAGCGGGTCAGAGCCCTGAGCACGTCGAATGGGCCCCTAGCCAGCACAGAGGGGCCCCTGGGCAGGTTGAGAGGTCCCTGAGCATGTCGACAGGGCGACAAAGCGGCCAGCGCAGTCCTTTGCCAGGTCATAAGGGCCCCTGAGCAGGTTGGAGGCCCCTGGACAGACCAGAGGGCCCCTGGGAAGTTAAGAGGGCCCCTGTACAGGTCAGAGGGGCCCTGACCAGACCGAAAGGGCCCCTAGGTAGGTCAAAAGGGCCCCTGAACATGCCGAATGAGCTCCTAGCCAGCACAGAGGGGCCCCAGGGCAGGTCGGAAGGCCCCTTGAGCATGTCGGCAGGGCGAACAAAGCAGCCAGCGCAGGCCGACCAGAAGAGTCGCTAGGCCGATCGGAGGGGCTCCTGGGCAAGTCAGAGGGGCCCCTGGCTAGACCGAAAGGGTCCCTGGGCCAGTCAGAAGGCCCCTTGAACATGCCGAATGAGTTCCTAGCCAGACTGGAGGGGCCCCTGGGCAGGTCGGAGGGGCCCCTGAGCAGGGGCGGCGGATTGTGGGGCAAGGTACCCAAAATTCGCCCAGTCGAAAATCCTGGTGGGCAAAGGGTAGTTTTGCCCCCCCCCCCCCTCATATTTTAGTCTGCTCAATCTGGGGGCAACATGACCCTTCCCCTCCCCAGGATTTTCATTTGAGGGGGATTTTGTGTACCCTGCGCCCCGCAATCCGTCGCCCCTGTCCCTGAGCATGTCGGCAAGGCGACAAAGCAGCCAGTGCAGTCCCTGGCCAGGTCGGAAGGACTTCTGAACAGGCCGAATGGACCCCTTGACACACACAAGGGGCTTCTTGGAAGGTCAGAGGAGTATCTGGTGAGACCGGAAGGGTCAAAGCACGTAGAGATCCCAGATGAAGATTAAATACAAAGAGGACTTACTCCACAATACAAATATTAAAAGCGGAGCTTTCGGGTATATTGTAACACCCTTCGTCAGGGTGCTACAATATACCCGAAAGATCAGATTTAATTTTTTCCTGTAGAGTAAGCCCTCTTTGTATTATATATATCACCCACTCCACATCATGTCTTTTGCTTCGCGGATCCCAGATGAGTCCCTGAACAGGTCGGAAGGGCGTAGAAAAGGTCAGAGGGGCCCCTAGACGATCTGAAGGGACCTTGGGCCTTTCAACAGTAAGAATACAGTTGTACAGGGAATAACACACCAAATTTTTGTGCCGCGGATGATGCGGGTTAGGAAAAAAATCGGTCAGTTTCTCGGTGCATTTATGTGTTATGTTGCTACTTTCCTATATTATTGGGCAAAATAGTTCACTTTAACACTTTTTCCCTGCACTTTTAAAAGCACAATATAGCAATTTTAGAGGTCCGCACCATACGCAATGCGACGCATTGATGAGAAAGCAACCCGGGGCATAAAACTCAAAATTTTCGCGCCGCTCCGCGGCGCAATTTGTTCAAGAGTTCCAGGTTTTGAGCTTCAAAAATATTCCAAGTTCGTATAACTGATTCCAAATTCGTGTCTTTGCTAACTCCAGCTCCTAAACGTTGGTATGGCCCATGCCATGCCTGCCATACTGCATTTTCCAGCCTGGTAACGTGCCTTTTCATGCGTTTTTTTTTTTGGGGGGGGGGCTTTCAACGATTGGGAAGGGGCCCTTTCAACGCTCGGGAAAGGGCCCTTTCGAGGCGCCGCCCCTCCCTGGACGAAATCCTGGCTACGTGCCTGCTGCAAACCACGAAGGAAGTATGCGCCGCAAAACCGCATTCGTAACACCCTCCCCAAAACAGGAGCCTGGAACCGCCTCTGCTGGATCGATTTGTCAAACTTTTGACACAACATGCGCTATTCAATTTGGGAAAATGTCACAAAGTTTCAGGACGCTAGGCCTAACGGTTTAGAAGCGGCAAGTGAAAACCGCCGGAGGGGCAGAATCTGCCCCGCAGGGAATAGGGTTAAAACGCCCCCTCACCAGCACGGCGCGGGTTAGGCACTGTGCTTGGATCCCTGTAAAATAAAACGCCCGTGCATCAGCGTTGTCAGCGCCGGGAGGAAGCCAAATACAGTTCAGTACAATTATTATGGTCAGAGGCCAGCCATTCTTATATATAAAAAAAATCGAGCCGTACCTCGATTGTTTTAAAGAATATCCTCAGGACTGGAAATGTGTTATGTTTGGGCAGTGTGTAAAATACCTGCATATTATTTGGCTTTGTGCTGCATTTCCGAGGCGCTGTTTCGACGCTAAACATCTCCCGCGCCGGGTCCTTAGGTCATTCTTGAAGAAAAAAAAAATCGAGCCACAGCTTGATTTCTTTCTTATAAGATGCCCTCTGACCATTTTTGTTACTGAACTAGTGACTAACACGAAAGTACTTTGTTTTGCTCCCTCGCGTATTTCGCAATATCTTGTTAACTACCGCCAATATCGTCCCCAAACTTTCAGTCTCCGCTTTCACATCAAGCACCGCTCACTAAATGGCTAAACGTTTTAGCAATGACAAGGGCAAAATGTCAATGCCTCTTGCCATTTTCGCACATTCTCCTATTCCGAACTCCAGACGAAAAACGTTGACATTTCATTCCAACTGGCCATTTGTGCGTTCAAGTTGGGGAGGGGAAAATAAGATGTTTTTTTTCTTCTTCTGTTGAGCAATAAGCTTCATGAATAGAGTTAATTCGTCACGATTCGTCACAAATAGTCCATCTGAAGATAATTAAAATATAAACATTTCAGGTATCGATATCTCTAATTCTGCACCTTCAAATGGTTCCGCAAACTTGTACCTATACGGACAGTCCGCACAAGTTTTTGGAGGTTCGCCAACTGTCTAAATGAGCTGGTACTGTCCGTATTGTCCGTAGTAGTGGCTACGCCCATGCCCATCAGGCCGACTGAGGGCCTTTTGTCGGCCTTAGAGGGCCCCTCAGGCTGGCTGGGGGCACCTCGGGGTCCTCGGTCAACTTCCTGGAGGGCCCTCTTACAAATTTATGGGTGGGGGCAAAATCATATGTTTTCCCCCACCTTCTTGAGTGGTGCGGGGGGGGGGCAGCTGCACCCTGCCCCCTCTTCCGCCGCCCCTGCTCCAGAGGTCATCAAAGACCAAAAAGGCTATTTTGGGCAAAACAGTTGTTTCGTTAATAACTATTTATGTAATCAAGATAGAACGACATTTGTAACGTCATCGTGTTTGTCTCGTCAATGCCTTCGAATTATATATAGTGCAAGTGATTTAAATGAATCAAAATTTGATCTCAGGTCAAGGTCATACAAGGTCATTTGGCAGTCCTGGTGGGTCACATTGCACATATTCGGAAGCGGCTCGACAAGATAAAAACAGTGGTATCGGTCTCACATCTTGATATCTGTATTTGATCAAACATTATCGACAAAAACGTGTTGGTGACCTCATGACCTTAGATGACCTTGTAAGGGTTACTGAGCAAAAATGATGCCTGGGTCATCCAGAATGGCCTCTAATTGCATGATCCTGTAAGAATTGGCCTGATCCGATGCGTATTATCTGCATAGGAAGCATTTGTAAATTTCCACATTGACTTACAATGGGAGGTCACGTGATATACCTGACCTTAGGTCACCGATATAAATAAATATGAGATACACGAATTGCAGGTACGTATCTTCTATTTTTTTTAGTTTTTTTTTGGAGGTGGGGTCACGTGACCTGGCCTGCTGACCTGACATGAGATGACCCGAGGCAATAATTTCACAATATGTGGGTAATTGATGCCCGAACACCTGTGCCAAAAATATATATACTCAAACAACTTTAGGGGGCGTCTAATCGCCCCCCCCCCCCCCCCCCCTCCCCCGGCACGGCGCGGGATATTGTTCACATCCAGTTTTATTTCATTATCCTCCTGAGTCTGTTTGCACACAGAGTGTGCATGCCACAGCGCATGTGCAGTGGGTGGTAGGGCTTGTTTACATAGCATAAAAAGACTCAATTCCTAGGAAAATATTTTCCTAGAAATTGAGACTTTTTAGCTTTGTCTAATAAAATTTCCCTAGCCTCAAAAGATTGGTTTAGTCTGTTTAAAACTGCTGTTTGAGACGATAATACGCAAAGGTACCCTTCTATATGCTATGTTTCATCTGTTTTACCTACTTGCAAGTTAAATAGCATGTGTTACATATAGCGATATTACCATGTGTTACAATGACTTTTGCGAAAACTATGTTCCTGAATGGATGGATGTTCGGTGTTTCATGCTTATATTTCTCCAGAATATGCCTGGATGTCTCAATTCCTAGGAATAATCTGGTAGCTTATCACCTTTGTCCTAACCTGTAGTGCTACCAAATCCTGAGACCGTGGATGTCTCGCCAAATCTGATTCGTCGCCGCGTAATGATTCAACCAATCAGCGGCAAGCTGGCTTCAGTGTGACTACAGGTGGCGCCAGGGACGCAGGCACGTCACGAAAAGTGTGTGTGTGGGGGGGGGGGGGGGGGTGGGCAGTGAAACTGTGATCCCATTTTGAGAGAACTCCAGCCCCCCCCCCCCCCCCCCCCCCCCCCAAGGACGATTTCTTTGCAGATTTGGACTGTTCTCGTCTTGGCGAACCTTTTGCCATCAAAAGCCTTTCTCACCAAGCAAAAATAAAGATTTTAGCCCAGAAAAAGGCCGAAAAGTGAGGGGGCCATGGCCCCCCAGCCCTCTCCCTGTTCCTACCTACGCATATGGGTGGCGCTCCCGCTAGCAGTAAACTTGTATAGATGTCCAGTGGCGGCGGATTGCGGGGGCAGGGTACCCAAAGTGCCTCCCAGTCGAAAATCCTGGGGGGGGGGGGCAAAATGCTCATTTTGCCCCCCAGATTTTGGCAGGTTCATTATCCCACGTTTGCAGCTGTGACACCGAACAGTGATGCAACGGCCAACAGCGTAACTGTCGCCGGCAACGCCATCCTATTCGCTTCCAGACAATTCCAAGGACATTGTCCTCATTTCCATACTGCGCGCATGGCGCAACCTGGTGTTGCATCGTGCACGTCACTGGTGCAAAGCCGGTTTACAAGCAGACATACTTCCTACTGTGCTTGACCTGCTGTGACACTGTCAACCCCGCAGGGCCTATTATGTTAACTGGGGGGGGGAGGATGCCCCCCCCCCCAGTGAGCCGCCCCCCCCCCCCCCCCCAGTCAAGACATTTTGCCCACCCTGATTTCAGTAATTTTATGTAATTTTTCGCTTGATAGTATTAAATTAAAATAAAGTATACTTACCTGGTGATAAATTTATTAAAAATCCAATGATAAATTCCATGATATTCCTAAGTTTTAGTATTTCCCAGAGAAAATTAGTATCTTTAAATTATTTCCGAAATAGTATTAATTTCAATAGGTACCCTTTAACCCTATTTGTATTGGGGGGGCGGATTCCGCCCCCCCCCCCCTCTCATGTTTTTCGCATATATCTCCAGAACAGCTGGAAGCAGGCCCCTGAAATTTTGGGACTTTTCCTAGAATTGAATTCCGCATTAGGAGTCAAAATTTTGAGTTCAGCGGCGACATTTGGCGATAATACGGAAATGCGATCTTAACAGTTTCTTCCTAATTGCCTCAAGTATGAAGGAGTTACATCGGTTTACGGTGATTGCAACAAGCCCAAATTAGTTGATGTCAATGAAATATCATAAAAATGGCATGGCAGAGGCGGTTTCAGGGGCTTGAAAAGGGGGATGGAGGGTGGGGTTCCAGGAAGTATCCAATGCTTGGCGGGAAGCCAATAGAGCAATGTAAGAGGCATGTATAGCTATCAAGATGTAAAATATAGCTTCTCCTTCCATTATTTTTATAATGTATTACATATAGAGTTGCAGGGGCGTGTTCAGGCACATGAAAAGGGGGTGACTGGCATGATGATGACGATATGTCAGCAATTACGGCGCAATAGACGGTTAGCTTATAATGATATATGCACATATGAGGCCAGAAGAGATAATAAAATCATTTTTTTGCAGAGGCGCGCTCAGGAATGGAAGAAAGGGGGTAATATTATTGCAAGGAAACTAAGATGCATGGGCCTATAATGACATAACATACTGCAGTTTTCGGATGAAATACGCACCACAGGGTACTCTACGAACGATTATGAGATAGTAGGCGAGTCCAGGTAGGGTAAAAAAGGGGTAAGCAATGTGAATTGAAGTTGTAAGTGAAATAGTCACTGTTGACTAGTTAGTATCATAATAGCGGATAATATACTTATCAAAGGTCTTGCGCCTCCCCAGTTTGGATCCTGGGTGCGCCTAAGATGAAGTACAATATGCAAAAAGGAACTATCTACGATCAGTAACTTATTTATAGTGCTGGGTAGCAACATGCCTGCGGTTAATTTTTTTCCCTATTTGACCTCCCTTTTTCACTAACCTGGTACCGCCTATTAAAAAAATGATTTATTACGGTTTTGTCTAATGTCACAATAACATATCATTTCATATATAAAAAAACAGTATAAAAAATAGTTTTATTCCGCATTTACTTCACCCCGATATTGAGTGACCTGCACACGCCTATGATTTTTTAATTTTCCAAAGTCATCGCCATATGTCAATCTCCAATTCAATCTCTATCGATTCCCATTGGTTGTGTTAAAATCAGTTGATAAACATGACAGCTGTGTTGGATCACATATACCACTAAAATGTGTAGTTTTTGTCCACCCTGTTGCACCCCTATCAAAAATTTCTATATTTTTTCATTTTTTAGAAATGTAGATCGTGTTGAGGGGAACCAAACGCCGTTTCATTTGGAAAATCATACGGGTAGATCTCGAGATCTCCGGGGGGCGGAATCCGCCCCCCCCCCCCCTGTTACAAATAGGGGTAGCCAGGAGCCTGTTACAAATAGGGTCAATCCGCGCGGCGCTGGGGTCTCCAGCCGAACGCCCGGCGCTGGGGAGGGGGTACATTTTACCCCTTCCCCTTTCGTATCTTCCGAACCAATGACCGCAGCGAGACGCGCAAGGCGGCGATCGAAACCTCTCAGTGAGAAGAATGTAACGCATGACTAAAATTCTTAAGATAGGGTCACATGTGAGGTCACGGTCAGCTGTCATGTCAAGCTGTCGTGTCACCAGTTACGCAGATGACAGCCAAATACTGCACAGTTCAAAGCCGGACTCTACTGATGAGCTGCGGCACGTCATAGAGACAGATTTGAAGGAAATTTCCAGCTGGTTCAGTGGAAACGGTCTTAAAGTAAATGCAGCGAAAACAAGTTTTATGATTGCTGGTACTCCAAAAAGCACCGATCGAGCCGCCAGCCAAACGGTTCAATTCGACGGTGTTCAGTTGCATCACTCAAGCAAAATCAAAATTCTTGGAGTGACAATCGACCAGCACCTCAATTTCGAAAGTCAAACAGGTAGCGTAGCACAAAGATGTAACTACACCATAGCAAGCATTAGAAAACTTAACTTTCCGAAAGAGATTTCCAAAAAATTGATACATGCCCTCGTCTTTCCGCTTGTAACTTACTGCCTCCCGGCTTGGGCTCCTAGCACTCAAACACAGCGGAAACGGATCCAAAAAGTTTTAAATTTTGCTGTACGAACAGTCACTGGCTTACGAAAGTATGACCACGTTTCTCGATCCAGGAGAGACCTAGGATGGATGTCATTTGACGAAATGATCGCGATGCGCGACGCGCAGCGCATTCACTGCATAATGTGGAACGATGAGAGCTCGCAACAAATCAAATCTCTGATCGAGACACGAGCACAAGTGTCTGAGAGGCAAACTCGCTCCACCGTGAACGAGTCTGTCCTACAGATTCCCAGATGCCGACTCCAGGCCACAAAGATGATGTTCCCCTACCGAGCCGTGACGACGTGGAATGGCCTGCCTCGGGACTTGCGAAGTGGTAGCATGACAGCGCTAAAGAAGGCGACAGCATGGCTTGGTGGCAATGAGAAATGCTTTATATCTTCTACTTAGTTTACCAGCATGCTGGTTAGAACAATCGTCAGTTAGAATTGTTAGAACTTAGCACCTGTCAGAACTTTACAGGCTGGTTAGTGCACATGTGAGGTGTTATTCCTTCTAGAAGTGGAACTATGTGTGGTGTGTGTACCAGCGGGTGTGGAAGAGCCATTTATGGAACACCTAAGAACAGCAATACAATACAATACAATACAATACAAGTGTCAAAATTTAAGTATTTGGGTTTTTGGACTATACTTTCCATCCAAAGCCTTAGATTGCAACTATTATCTCACAAAGTGTTCTCACACGTATAATGCAGCTCCCGCATAAGTAAAGGTAAAATTGTAAGCAAAGGTCAAGGTCAGGTCACAAAAGGTCACAGGCTTACGAAAGCCATGCGACACATGTTGTATGTGTTATTGTACACGTAGAATTCGATAAAAGCAGCCATTTTCACAACCTGACCCTACATAATGGCCATCAGATAAGGTCAGGTCACAATAAGGACAACATTTGAAATTGATTAATCTAAATAAACATTTGATGTTTCTAGACTAATTTTGTTTCATAAATACAGTGGTGGTATTTATTTGTCTCTATCTGGTCAGTAAAAGCAAAAACAAAATGGCGTCATGAGTTACTTATTACTTAGGAGCCATAAGTCTGTCAAAAATTGAGATATTGCTTTGAAATTTGGTTTGGGCATCGTCCATACTCGGTTCTCTAATACATCTTGTTTTTTTTAATCCGAAAAGCAAAATGTTTGTTGAAATTCTTTTAAAATACTTTTTTTGTTGCATTTTTGGGGGTCAAAAACCAAAAATGCGAAAATCCGAGATAGCCATTTGGACGAAATTGTTTTTCCTTTCTTTTGACGATTTTTTATTTGCGATTTTCATCAAAACGCTATTTTCTACGATCGTTCAAACATTTCACGTTTTTTCACCATAAATGGCAATGGCATGACATGTCACTAAAACGTGATTATCTCCCAAAAAACTTCACCAATTTCAATCAATGTTGGCTAAAGACGTAGAATTGATGCAGTATAAGGTACCGAAAGTTTCACTTCGATATCTGTCATAGTAGCCGTTTTCACGAAGGATTATTGCGCTGGAAAAAAATCTGAAAGATTCTGAAAGTTTTGAAAAACTACACAACTTTTACATGCGATTCTTGGCTAAAAATGTCCCTCATAATTTTGTAATATGTTGGTAAGAATAAAATATGCTGACAAAATTGCGGTTTGGTGGTAATAAGCAAGATAAGTATTAATAACATCTTCCTGAAAAGTTTCAGGAAGATTCTATCAATACTTATTACCACCAAACCGCATTTCTTTTCTTCAACATATTTTATTCCTACCAACATGTACACAATTATGAGGGACATTTCTAGCCAAAAATCGCATGTAAAAGTTGTGTAGTTTTTCAAAACTTTCTGAATCTTTCAGAAACTTTTCAGCGCAATAATCCTTCGTGAAAACGGCTAGTGTTCAAGTAATTGAGAAATTCCGGGAGTGGGGGTAAAATTTACTCATCCCCCCCCCCCCCCCCCCCAGCGCCGCGCGGGTTAAACAATTGCTCGTTAACGGCATAGTAGGGGAGTTTGGGGGATTGTTCGACCAGGAACGTCGACACATTATCTGGTGCCTGTGTGAGGTGGGGTGGGGGTGGGGGGCAACCAGGTGGTTGCCACCCTCCCCCCCCCCCGCACTCCCATAATGATAACCCTCGCCCTACCGGAGTTTTTTTCACCTTCACCCTACGGGGGTCCTAAAAAGACCCCCCTTGTTAACTTCCAAACCAAGCAACATAGAGCAACGCGGTAAAAACCAACATGTTGCCTGTCATGTTTGAAATCTAACGGTATGCAATTTTTAGGCTTCGGGTCAACGAGTGACCTTCCAGGTCAAGTGAATGACCTCGATCGACCACGTCCAGAACAGCGATTTTGCTCTGTCAGAAAACCTCAAAATGAGAAATTGATAAATGTAAATAAAAAGGCATGTTCCTAGACAAGTTTTGTCTCAGAAATACAGAAAAGGTAATTATTTATTCGTATCTGGTCAAAAAAAGTCCAAAAAGGTTATTAAAAAATGACGTCATGAATTTCTTACGCTTAGGGAGCCATCACTCAGTCAAAAATAGAGATATTTCTTTGAAATTATGTTGTATTGTCCATACTCAGTTCTCTCACATATATTCCGTTTTTTCAACATCTTTGAAAATCTTGATTTGTTTGTTCTTTTTCCAAAAACAAAATCAGTTTTTGTTCATTTTGGGGGTAAACCCTCGCCCGGGTAGGGGGTGGATGCCACCCCTCCTCGGTTTTTCTGAAATATCTCGCGTAGTTTCCAACAGATTTCGATCCAACTTTCAGTACCCTACTTTTGAAAAACAATCCACATATTCTCAAATTTTTCAATTTCTAACCCACATGACCCGTGACCTATGACCTGTTTCTCAAGGTCATGTCAGGCGCAACTGGCATCCCGCAGTATCGATGCTTGTAACTTCTGCAGTTTTCGAGTGTTTGTTGTTCAGGAGCATATGCACCGGTGTTTCCAGGTGACATTTGTGGTTTCTACTGAGATTGTGACCTCGATTGACCTTTTCAGAGGTCAACTGAGGTCATTGACCTCCAATGACCTCAGATTACTTTTTTGGGCTTCTGGCGGTTTCTAGGACATTTTGTGACGCTGATTTCAAATTTGGGATCCATTTTACATAATGATATGTTCCACTGGGGTCATGCGCTTCCACAGGTCAACCGAGGTCACTGACCTCAGATGACCTGACATGACCTGTTTTGGAATTTGGCAGTTTTTAGGACATTTTGTGACGCTGATTACGAAGTTGGTACATATTAAGCATTATGATATGCTCATTCACGATTCTAGCTCGATAAAATTCCATTTATACGCATTTTCAATTTTGATGACATTTGGGTCATTGACATGACCTCGGAAGTCACCTAATGACCCAAGACCTTAACATTGGGTATGCGCGGCTTCCTCCTGTCACAAGCAACACGCTCGGTTTTGAATCGAAGCTCTAGCTCAATTAGGGGCGAAACGCTAAGGGGGGGGGAGTCGTACCAACCAACCCCTACCCGAACACGTAGTGATTTTGCCCTACCCGGGCGAGGGTTAAAAACCCAAAATTTCGAAATTCCGAGATTTCCATTTACAGAAAATGACATTTTATATCTTTCCGTAATTGCGTTCGCAATTTGCTTCAAAACTCTGTTTTCTACGATTTTTAAAATATTTATCGTTTTTCCACAAACATGACGTCATCAAAACATCGGTATTTCCCAAATTTCTCAAGCAAATTTTTTTACAGCATACGTATGATTGTTGTATACATACTTAGCTACTGAAAATGCGAGCAAGATGCGCCGCATGTCTAAAAAGTTATGCAAGAAAAACCTCAGGGGAGGGGGGTCGTTTTAGGACCACCCGTAGGGCGAGGGTTAATATTAAAATCCTGCTAATCTTGGAGTCCGGAGGGATCTTGGGGGGCCGGCCCCCTGGTCCCTCGGGTGGCGACGCCGACGCCCATGGTTGGGATAGGGGGGATATTTCAATAATGTTCCTTCCGTGGAGTATATAAGGGAAGAATCTGAATATGCCCGGCCCGGCCCGACCCGTGGCGACGCTTTTGAGAAGCTCATATCTCTGCAACCACACGTCCGATTGACAAGCGGGCTTCTTTGCTGAGTAATCTCATCCACCTTACCCTTTTTTAGACCAGAGCCGACTCACGTGAGTAACTAACTACCACTGCGCGTGGCGCGTGCCGCGTGTGGGGTGTAGAAAGGTGTTTTGTCGCAAAGGCTTCGCAACGGCTTGGCCGATTGTGTACAAATTTGGTGTGTGGTTTTGGATATCTCAGCCGCCACTTTCCAACAACTCAAGGGTGGGGTGCCTCTGCACGTGCGCACCTTTTTTTTGTCCCCGCATCTCAGAAACTACTTGCCCGATCGAATTGAAATTCGCCATAAGTACATTTACTTCGCGTTCGCTCGTTCATCGCCAACTGCGGCGCCTTAACCCTATTTGTAACAGGGGGGGGGGGGCGAATTCCGCCCCCCTCATGTTTTTCGCAGATATCTCCAGAACGGCTGGGAGCAGGCCCATGAAATTTTGGGACTTCTCATGGAATTGAATACCGCATTTGGAGACAAAATTTTGAGTTCTTAACCTGAACAGAGGCGGTTCCACGGTACAGTTTTGGGTGGGTTCGGAGGCGATATTTGGCGATAATACGGAAATGCGATCTTCACGGTTTCTTCCTAACTGCCTCAAGTATGAAGGAGTTACATCGGTTCACGGTGATTGCAACAAGTGAAAATTAGTTGATGTTAATGAAATATCATAAACATTCCATGGCAGAGGCGGTTTCAGGGGCTTGAAAGGGGGGGGGGGGTTCCAGGAAGTATTCAATGCTTGGCGGGAAGCAAATAGAGCAATGCAAGGAGCATTTATAGTTATCAAGATGTAAAAGATAGCTTCTGCTTCCATTATTTGCATAATTTATTACATATAGAGTTTCAGGGGCGTGTTCAGGCACATGAAAAGGGGGGTGACTGGCTTGGTGATGACGATATGCCAGCGATAACGGCGCAATAGACGGTTAGCTTATAATGATATATGCACATATGAGGCCAGAAAAGGGAATAAAGTCATTTTTTGCAGAGGCGCGCTCAGGAATGGAAGAAAGGGGGTCATATTTTGCAAGGAAACTAAGAGGCATGGGCGTACAATGACATAACATACTGTAGTTTTCGGATGAAACACGCACCACAGGCTACTCTACGAACGATTATAAGATAATAGGCGAGTCCAGGTAGGGTAAAAGGTGGGTAAGCAATGTTAATTGAAGTTGTAAGTGAAATAGTCACTGTTGACTAGTTAGTATCATAATAGCGGATAATATACTTACGAAAAGGTATTGAGCCGCCCCAGTTTGGATCCTGGATACGCCTATGATGAAGTACAACATGCAAAAAGGAACTATCTACGATCAGTAACATATTTATAGTGCTGGGTAACAACTTGTCTGCGGTTAATATTTTTCCCAATTTTACCCCCCTTTTTCACTAACCTGGTACCGCCCATGACAATTTTTTATTATTTTAAACTGTTTTGTCTAATGTCAGTCACATACTATTTTTTTTATTTTTTTTAAACATCAAAAAATGGTTTTATTACGCATTTACTTCACCCCCCATATTGAGTGACCTGCACACGCCTATGAGTTTTGAATTTGCAAACGCCACTGTCATATATCAATTTCCAATGCAATCTCTATTGATTCGTATTAATTGTGTTAAGATCGGTCGATAAACATGAAAGCTATGTTGGATCAAAAATACCACTAAAATGTGTGGTTTTTGCCCCCCTGTTGCCCCCCTATCAAAAATTTAGATTTTTTATTATTTAGAAATGTATATCGTGTTGAGGGGAACCAAACGCCGTTTCATTTTTGAAAATCGGACGGGTAGATCTTGAGATCTCCGGGGGGCGGAATCCGCCCCCCCCCCCCCTGTTACAAATAGGGGTAGCCAGGAGCCTGTTACAAATAGGGTTAAAACCCTCGCCAGTGCAGGGGGAGGGGGTTGGTGCTACCCCCTCGGTTTTTCGGGAATAACTCGCGTAAATATCAACCGATTGCGATGAAACTTTCAATACCCTACTTGTGAACCATTTGACACATATTCTGAAGTTTTTGAAGTTGTAGGTCACATGACCCGTGACCTTTGACCTGTTTTTCAAGGTCATGTCAGGCGCAACTGGCGTCCCGTAGCATTGATCCTTATAACTTGTGCAGTTTCATATATGATACTGCACAAACACTATAGTGTTTGTTGTTCAGGCGCATATGCATAGGTGTTTCCAGGTGACAGTTGTGGTTTCCACTGACATTGTGACCTCGATTGACCTTTTCAGAGATCAACCGGGGTCATTGACCTCCGATAACCCCATATTACTTTTTTGGCTTCCGACAGTTTCTAGGATATTTTGTGACTCTGATTTAAAATATGGGATCCATTTTACATAATTATGTTTCACTGGGGTCATGCGCCCCAACAGGTCAACCGATGTCACTGACCTCAAATGACCTGGCATGACCTGACATGACCTTTTCGGAATTTGGCAGTTTCTAGGACATTTTGTGACGCTGATTTCAAATTTGGCACCCATTTAGTATAATTATATGCTGATTCCCGATTCTAACTCGATTAAATTCAATTTATACGCATTTACAATTTGGTTGAATTTTGGGTCATTGACATGACCTCAGAGGTCACCTAATGACCTAAGACCTTAAAATCGGGTGTCAATGGCTTCTCTCGTGACAAGCAACACGCTCTTTTTTTAATCGAAGCTCTAGCCTAATTAAGGATGAAACGCTAGGGGGGTCGTACCCCCCCTTTGCACGGTCACGCACTGATCGGATGCTGCACGGGCGAGGGTTAAGGCTGAAACACAGTCTTCGCGCAGCTGCGCGAATGGATGCGGGTGCCTATTCAAATACATTGAACGGAGGTTGCAACAACTGCACGATGCGCGCGTTGCAGGAAGAAGAAATCTACTGCGGAAATTTACCCATGTATTTGAATATGCGTCCGCAGGCACTCGCATCCACTTCGCGCAGCTGCGCAAAGACTGTGTTTCAGCCTTTACTGGTTTCAATCAATTTGAAATTGATAAATCTAAATAAAAAAGGCATGTTTCTAGACCAATTGTATCTACAAAATACAGTGCTGGTATTTATTTGTCTGTATCTGGCGAATAAAAGCAAAAAACAGGAATTTCACAATATGACGTCATGAGTTGCTCATAATTAGGGAGCCATACTTCAGTCAAAAACAAAGATATGGCTTTTAAATTTGGTTTGGGTATTTTACGAATGTGGTTCTCCAACATATATTCCGATTTATTTTTAATGTTTGAAAATTTTGATGTTGAGGGCATTTTGATTTTATTGTTTTTGTTTTCATTTTGGGGGGTGAAAAACCAATATTTTCATGATTCCGAGGAGGCTATTTTGTAGCTATTGCCATCCGCTATCTGTTGACGTTTTTGATCGCATTTTGCTCATAACATGGCATTTGTACGGTCTGTTAAAGTTTGGCTGATTTTTTCGTCAAACTCGTGTGTAGTGACGTCACTTGGTACCCGAAGTTTCACGTCGATAGCGCTATTGTTTTGTTATAGGTATTGCGAAAGTTCGTCAGGGGGGCGAAAACTCCCCCCCCCCCCCAGCCAATGGCGGGTTAACTGGCATTTTCCATCAGAGTCATGCTTACGTATTTTTGACTTTGTATGCTATGTTTGGATCTTATCTTGCCCCCCCCCCCCCCCAGTGATTTTCCCTTAAAATAGACCCTGCAACCCCGACATTCGTCGAGAACTAAAACAAAACTATCATGGGTATGAGAAGGAAGAGAAGAACCCAAGCGGAAGTTATGTTTGTTGCATCCGTTTGCAGTCTACCAGTCTCAGATGAGGTAAGTTCGATTGGTATTCGATTGGTAAGCACTTAAGCAGTCCTCAGCTATGTAATTTCCTGATTTCAATTTCTTTTTCTTTTATTCCATCAGTTAGATAATTTGTATAAGGTTTATCGAAACTCTCAGGCATATGCGTAGGAACGGGGGGCGGGGTCCGTGGGGGTCATGGCCCCCCACTTTTAAGGCTGGGGGCCTGCAATGTTAATTGCCCCCCGCCCCCAACTTCTGAACATTTCTCCTCCTTCAATCACTGACATTGGTTCCATATGAATGCTTAAAAGTTGCGAAAATAATGATAAATTCACAACCCCGCAATACCAATAAGTCATAACCCATAAGCGTAAGAACCAGGAGGCCCGGGAGGCCAATGCCCACTTTTTAGGCTCCACTTTTAGGCTGGGATCCAACAATATTAACTGCTGCCTACTTTTGAGCGATTTCTAATTTTGCATTCACTGATTATTCACTGATTTTGGTTCGATATGAATATATATGGTTCGATATGATTTTGGTTCGATACGAATGCCATAAAGCTGAGAGAATAATTATTAATTCACCACCACTTGGCACTTCACAATCATAGGCGTAGGAACGGGGCTGGGGGCCGCATGGGCTCCCACTTGCAGGGGTTGGGGGGGGGACAGTAATGATAACTGTCCCCCCCCACACAAACACACACACACACACACACACACACACACACACACACACACACACACACACACACACACACACACACACACACACACACACACACACACACACACACACACACACACACACACACACACACACACACACACACACACACACACACACACACACACACACACACACACACACACACACACACACACGCACACTTTTGAGCGATTTATCCCTTATCGATTACTGATATTGGTTTGAGATGAATGCCTTGAAGTTGGGACAATAACTATTTCACAACCTCGCGTAGGGAAGGGGGCGGGGCCAAATGCACCACTTTTAGCCTGGGGGGGGGGGGCTACAATGATAACTGGCCCCTCACATCTCAGCGATTTCACCCTCTCGATCGCTGATATTGGTTCGAGATGAATGCCTTACAGCTGGGGAAATAACGATTACTTCATAACCCCGCAATGCCATAATTCCAATACGCATACCTAAGAACCGGGAGGGGGAGGCCAGGGCCCCACGTTTTAGGTCGAGGGAGCCAACAATGTTAACTGCACCCCCACTTTTGAGCGATTGCTCCCTCTGCAATCGCTTATGTTGGCTCGGTATAGGTGCCTTAACCCTCGCCCTGGTGTGGAGGGGGCATTTTTACCCCCCTGGGGTGTTTCGAGAATAGCGGGGAAACGGCGGCGCACAGCGGTGACAAATTTGGCACAGCTGTTTGGGCATCAACTACACGTACTATTTACAATTACATAATTACATTTCATAAACATAGACTCGCACATTTAGTATAGATTGCGAGAAGTGGCGCAAATTTCGAAAGTGTCATATTAGGTTTTTGGGACGAATATTTCGTAGTGATTTGATGGCCTACAAGAGGTCACGGACATGAATCGTGAATGTTTGAGCGACAGGACTTTGGACCTTCGCTACGCTGCCACCACCGTCCAAAACTGACTGAAGAGTAGCATGTTTACCCGGTGGAAAACCAGCCATTGAACATGAAGACTGCTGACGCAAACTGGGCATATTTACACCAGCAACACATAATCGTTGACAACCAGCAGAACTTAATCTTTATATTTCCATAACTTGTAAACTTCAATAACCTTTCAATTACCATGCCCTTTAAATGTGATCGTCTGTGACCCCTCCGAGGTACGGTGCGTGGCTCGCCTTCTATGCAGAGCGTGTCGTGAGAAATCACTGGCATTTTCCTTTCCTTGCGTGATACGAATGTTACGTCACGCGCGGCTGACGTGAGCGGCGTCTGCGCCGAGTATATACAGCATAAACAGACCGCGGGAACCCGTACCCATATTTGTGTCAATATCTTTTTGACGTCTGTTGCTAAAAATATAAGTAAAAATAATAATAATAATAATAAAAAAACTACGGAAAGTAGTTCACGGGTAGTTCGTATTCCCTCCTCATTTTCAGAGAGAATTAAATATCACTGAAAAAATATTTGCTCTGTGTTATTTCTCAACGCAGCATTCCACGGCAAATCGACTGAGGAGTGGCACGCTCATGTCACCGATATTGACTTAAAACGCGCTCTGCCGGGGGGATTGATCACCCCCCTCCGGTTTTTTATGAATAGCGAGAAAATGGCGGCGCACAGCACCGCCAAATTTGACACAGCTGTTTGGGCATCAATTATACACATGGTGTGAAATTGTTTACCTCGGGTCATCTCAGGTCAGGTCAACAGGTTACGTCAAGTGACTTTAACTCCAAAAATGTGTGTGGTCGTGCCAAAGTCACAGTGTTTGTCTGAGAGATTTGAAACTTGCAGGATTTCATAGGGTCATAAGTACCTACAGTTCCTTTATCTCAAATTTGTGCATTGGTGACCAAAGGTCAGATTAGTTCCGTGACCTCCCCATTATAAGTAAATGGGAAAATATACAAATGCTTCCTATTCAGATAATATTCATTTTATGAGGCCAATTATTTCAGAATTATGTTATTTTAGCTTATTCTGGATGGCCCATGTGCAGTTGTTGCTCAGTGACCTCTTCAAGGTCAGCTGAGGTCATCTGAAATCACCAGCACTTTTTGTCAATAACTCTTGATATAATAAAGATAGATACGTGCGAATGACACCCTGGTGCTGTGTTTGTCTCGTCGAGTCGCAACGCCCCATATGCAACATGACCTACCTGGGTCACCAAATGACCTTGACATTAGGTCACATTTTGAAGTTGACCTAATCAGGTCACCATTAATATGTTTCGAAGAGCATTGACGATAAAAATTCGATGGTTTTACGATTACTGCTATATGGTCAACTAATAAAAAGTTACTCATGACAAACTTTTTGAGAAAACAAAAATGTCCTCGTGACATTTGGTGACCTCTGGGGTGGAGCCTAAGCTGTTTGCCTGATACACAATTGTATGACACGAAGTGTGATTGCGTTTTTAATTAGATTTCTCTTTTTTCTCGTTTGTTCCTAGCTGTTATAGTTCCCGGGATATTTAGGGGTTTCTAGAGCATAGTCCTGTATTGGACAATTTGACTTTTGATGACCTCTGGTGACCTCAATATTGACCTGAGCCGAATAATACCCGAGTTAACTTCGAATGTTTTTATCAAGAGTTTTCGGACGCCTTTTCCGCGTCTTTCTAGCCCTTTTAGTTTTTCGAGTTAGAAGGGGAGGGGTTATCCGGTGATGTTGCGGCTGCGCCCCCACACTTTTTAAAACGTTCCTACGCCGATACTCTCATGCACACATTGTATCACACACATTACATCCACATGGGAGTACATGATTAATATAATACTTACAGTATCATTTGAAGAGTTATATTGACGATACATTTTCAACATATTTTGTGAGCCGCCATATTTGTATTCTACTAGACCTTTCTGCCAGACTTATTCTGCTAGACCTTTAGCTGACCTTCAATATATTATTGAGAGATGTCAAATGACTGGTGCTAATTTCGCTATCGAGATTAATATGGGAATGGGACACCATTTTATATTTTAACAGAGGACAACTATAGATACTAGCTTACATTTCATTCCCTCATGTGATAACTTGAATGCTAGCTCGATGACCAAACGCAAGGAGGAAAACTTGATTGTAGTGACTTGGGCTGTAATTTCCGGTCTGACCGCGTGCCCGCCCGTCGGTCCCCCTGGGCACGCTGCTGCTCGTGTCCCTGTGCGGACAGTAATGTTGTGCCGGCGTGCACGCGGCCGACTGACGGGTGAGTCGGCCTGAGCGTGCCCCTGCCCGCGTCCCTGCGTGGGCGCTGGCTACTGTGCCGGCGCACACGCCGCAAACTGACCGTTCAGTCGGCCTGAGCGCGCCCCTGCCCGCGTCCCTGCGTGGACGCTGGATACTGTGCCGGCGCACACGCCGCAAACTGCGTCAGTCGGCCTGAGCGCGCCCCTGCCCGCGTCCCTACTTGGACGAGTATTATATGACCGCGCGTGGACGCTGGATGCTGTACCGGCGTGCACGCCGCCGGCAGTTTGTAACTGACCGCGGCCGCGCGGTCGGCCGCGCCAGTCAGTTGGCCCCGGGACTCAATAGCAAGGGGTTGTATTGATTTCCGGAGCCAACTGCCATGCCCATTGTTCAGCGCTGGACAATGGACATGTCGCTCAGTACTTTATATTGATATTCGCAAAGAATCCGTCTATCGTGACTCCAGATCGGGTGTATTGCAAAGGTGCCATATCGTTTTCCCCTATTCCGAATTGCCCTCCCTATCGTATTCCCTTCCCGATCGCAATGCCCTCCCGTTCGCAATGCCCTCCCTATCGTATTCCCCTACTACGACGTTATTAAATTGAGGTGTGTGCTTCTGAGATACCTAGTAAACTCACAGAACTCTTCACTGGCGCCGTTAATTTGTTTACCTCGCATTAAGTCCGCAGGAAGGACTAACAAGTGACCATGAAAACATCAACTTAGAAACTGATGATCATCGACAATTTGAAATGGGGGAGGGTCGTTTCTCCTATTACGAATTGTCCTCCTTGTCGTATTCCCCTCCCGATCGCAATGCCCTCCCTATCCTTCTCCCCTACGACGAATTGCCCTATCCTATGACGAATTCTCCTCCCGTTCACAATCCCCTCCCGTTCATATTACCCTAATACGAATCGCGCTATGACGAATTACCCTCCCGTTTGCAATGCCCTCCCGTTCATATTACCCTTCCTATCGTATTACCCTCCTGTTGCATTCCCCTCCCAGTCGTTAGCTCATCCTAGCCTTCCTAAGATCGGTATTAGTTTCAAGGCATAGCCACCAGAGAGTACTGCAGTGCCTTGATTCCAGAGACAGACTAATAGGGATCGACCGTACCTCATGGTTTTCTAACGACGATAGCTGCCTGAAGTCAAAACGCTACTGTACACTAGCTCACTCTGGTGGCTGTGCCTTGCAAGTTGAAACTAATGCAGATCTTAGGAAGTTTGGGATGAGCAAACAGCAGGGAGAGGAGCACAACCGGGAGGGGATTACGATAGAGAGGGCAATATGAACGGGAGGGCATTGTGAACGGGAGGGTAATTCGACATAGGGTGATTCGTAATAGGGTAATATGAACGGGAGGGGATTGTGAACAGGAGGGTAATTCGCCATAGGGCGATTCGTAATAGGGTAATATGAACGGGAGGGCATTGTGAACAGGAGGGTAATTCGCCATAGGGCGATTCGTAATAGGGTAATATGAACGGGAGGGAATGTGAACGGGAGGTGAATTCGTCATAGGATAGGGCAATTCGTCGTAGGGGAGAACGATAGGGAGAGCATTGCGATCGGGAGGGGAATACGATAGGGAGGGCAATTCGTAATAGGAGAAAACGACCCTCCCCCATTTGAAATCGTCGATGATCATCAGTTTCTAAGGTGATAATGTTTCATGGTCACTTGTTAGTCCTTCCTGCGGACTAAATACGAGGTAAAAAAAATAACGGCGCCAGTGAAGAGTCCTGTGAGTTTACTCAGAAGCACATACCTCAATTTAATAACGATATAGCTGCTTGAAAGTGGTCATTGAGTATTGTTAACACATTACCAGTGAAACGTCCCCTGCTGCTTGCAGACCCGAGACGTGACAGTAGCGCCATCTTCTCCGGAACGCTCTGGACAGTAGCGCCATCTTCTCCGGACCGCTGTGGACAGTAGCGCCATCTTCTCCGGACCGCTCTGGGCAGTAGCACCGTCTTCCCCGGCACGCTCTGGACAGTAGCGTCATCTTCTCCGGACCGCTGTGGACAGTAGCGCCATCTTCCCCGGACCGCTGTGAACAGTAGCGCCATCTTCTCCGGAACGCTCTGGACAGTAGCGTTATCTTCTCCTGAACGCTCTGGACAGTAGCGTCATTTTCCCCGGCCCGCTGTGGACAGTAGCGCCGACTTCTCCGGACCGCTCTGGATAGTAGCGCCATCTTCTCCGGACCGCTGTGGACAGTAGCGCCATCTTCCCCGGACCGCTCTGCCGTCTCACAGCCGCGCCGCTGTCAGATGGCGCTATACAAGTACTGCTGCTCTACATCGCACCGTACCGGCGTCAATCGTCATCACCATCGCCAGTGCCTACATCACGCTCAACTGCTGCTTTATCGTCGGCTGGGTAGAGTATACTATCATCGAGAAGACACCTTTAACCCTATACATTCAGCTAGGCTCATTCGCCTTCTGTATGTAGCATTCATATTTCAATCGATAATTTTCTCATTACATGGGGTGGGAAAAAACAGCGCCAGTATATTTGTTTTCCTTGGATCGTTTGGTATGGTATACATTGGTATATATGGTACATATTGGTATATATTAAAGGCAATGGAGATGTTTATATGGTTGGTATGGGCTGGTTCGATGCTGGTGCATTTAATTATGCAATTACAATGCGGGATGAAATTTTCCCCGTTTGATCACATCCAAACGTCTCGTCTCGTGTCTCGCATTTGTCTACATCAGTGCAGTTCAGTGTAGGGTGAATTCTGTTTGCGACAAAATGGTACGTGTATGCGTGTGTGGTATTTTGCTACACATTGCTGGCTCCCGGCGGTGGTTATGTGATGACGTCAGCGGGGATGGGGTTGAACCGAGGATGACGGGGTTGAACCGAGGATGACGGGGTTGAACCGAGGATGACGGGGTTGAACCGAGGATGACGGGGTTGAACCGAGGATGACGGGGTTGAACCGAGAATGACGGGGTTGAACCGAGGATGACGGGGTTGAACCGAGGATGACGGGGTTGAACCGAGGATGACAGGGTTGAACCGAGGATGACGGGGTTGAACCGAGGATGACGGGGTTGAACCGAGGATGACGGGGTTGAACCGAGGATAATTAGTGACACAGACAGTGTCGTGGCCGTGGGGCCTGATACTGGCGGAACTTACGTTCCTAACGAGCCGCGTAGCTGGTATACAACCGCAACACGGAGCTTCGTACTGAGCTTCGTAACCGAGCAGGCGAGACCATTGAAGGTTATTGCCACACCCCACTCGGCTTCGCATACCTTGCTCCACGAGGTATGGGAGGTGCGAATAATCCAGGCGTAGAGCGCATTGCTGAGCTGCAATGAACTTGTGGGGTGAGAAGCATTGGAGGAAGAAAACCGAATTGATGCACGCCCACAGTTGTATTAATTCCAGGTATCAAAACCCAAGAACAGAACAAATGAATCATGCCCGAGCGAGAGCAGCGGGTACATGATACAACAATCGAATCGACCACTAAATACCCAGGCAGTATGCCGAAGATCAGAAAAGTGGACAGCTACATAATCTGTGAATGTAAGTAGATGGTGATAAATATGTTACGTAAAGTTTGAAGAGCAAAGCAATAATATTTGAGACGAGCGACGAATGAACCAACCGGTTGGCTCGAGAGCAGAGCGAGAGTGGGCAGAATGCCACGTTGCCGAGACTGTAAACGACTATGTTCTAAATATAAATTGAAGTTACGAATACATAAACTGATTATAGGAAAATCAGGTACGATGAGTTACAAGAGAAATATGAAGACGGAAAACAAATTGCAGATAAATCTGGTTAACCAATAACATATTAATAATATGAAAGTATACGAATTATTTTCCTTACGTTCTGGAACGTTCCGGAGACAAATATGACGCGGGAATACTAGAACTGATGAGATGGGTAAAACGCTGCAAAATAAAGATAAGCCGAAGCACCACATGACTTTCCATCCCAGAGCGGAGCGTACAGAACACATAAGAAAAAAAATACATCACACTAATAATACATGAAGTCAGGCCGGCGTCGAAATCTCACGACGCGGCCGAAGCGCGTCCGTACCACCGGCTCCGGCGACCGCCCTGGCACTGCAGGTCGGCTCGGACCATCACCACTGGGAGGGGTCACTGTCACTGGGTCAGTCGTCTCATCACTGTCACTGGGCAGCCGCGGATCGCCGCGACACGACGGCAGCAGCGGCTGGTCGCCGTGACACGGCAGCTGTGGGTCAGGCGCCCCAGCAGCCGGAGACGCGGCGAGATGCGGCGGGTCGCCGCGACACAGCAGCTGTGGGCCAGGCGCCCCAGCAGCCGGAGACGCGGAGAGATGCGGCGGGTCACCGTGACACAGCAGCTGTGGGGGAGGCGCCCCAGCAGCCGGAGACGCGGCGAGATGCGGCGGGTCGCCGTGACACAGCAGCTGTGGGTCAGGCGCCCCAGCAGCCGGAGACGCGGCGAGATGCGGCGGGTCGCCGCGAGAGGGCGGCCGGCAGTCGCCGCCAGAGGTCGGCCCCGGCGGCGCCCCAGCGCCCGGAGACCCGCGCTCAGTAGGCGGAGGTGTCCGGCGCGCTCGCTCCTCCTCAGGTCTCGACACTGAGGTCGCGGGGTATTGCGCGCCCTTGGAACAGTCCTGGTCAAGGGGCACGGGCATACATACAGGCTTCAGGCGGTCAATACTGACAGTGTCGTGATCACCTGAAGGGAGCTCCAAAACAAAAAACTTCTGAGTCCGACGGACAACCTTCAGGGGCCCGCGGTAAGGGGCCTACAGGGGGCGGCGTACGCGGTCAACGCGCAACCACACATGAGTACAGGTGGTCAGGTCGGCGGGAACGAAAGATGATGGTACACTGGCATGATGATGACCGCGCGATAGGGAAACGAAATCAATCTCCGACATGTGGTGAGCCAGCTCGCGGATGAACTTCTTCCCAGAAGTGCCGCTTGTCCGTGCGGCAGAACACTGCGGGAACAGCAGCTGTGTTCCCGTGACGGCTGTAAAAGGGGAAAAACCAGACTCGTTCGGCATGGCGCGAATGCCAAGCAGAACGACAGGCAGTGAGCGCAGCCACTCCTGTTTGCGAGAACGAATAGCTGCCTTCAGTGTACGATGAAATCTTTCAACCATGCCGTTACATGTAGGGTGATAAGATGTGGTTCGCAAGCGATGAAATCCAACCATTGCTGACAAATGTTGAAATAACCCTGATTCAAACTGAGCACCCCTGTCAGTGACCACATACAGGAGAACTCCAAATCTCGAGACCCATATCTCCAAAAACGCGGAAGCGACACTTCCTGCAGTAATATTAACTAAGGGCGTAGCTTCTACCCAGCGGGTGGCACGATCGATGCAGGTTAACAAATAACGAAATGGAGAAGTGAACGGTTGACCATGAGGTACAGACGGGGGTAGGGGTCCAACGATATCAATGTGTACCGTTTCAAAACGCGCAGAAGGCACGTCAAATGATCCCGGAGCGGACCTCGTGTGGCGGTGGACTTTTGCCTCTTGGCAAGACAGACACTCACGCACCCAGTGATGAATATCCCTGCGTATAGAAGGCCAAAAGTACCGAGAAGTCAACAAGCGAGTTGTGGCTTTACGACCGGGGTGAGACAGGTTGTGAAACCTGCCGAAGACTGAGCGGCGGCACGCCTCAGGTACGAACGGCCGCGGCTGAGGGGTCGTCATGTCACAGAGGACCGTCACACCATCTGCGAGGGATACTGGCTCGAGGGAGTCTCGCAGACGGGAGGTCTCCTCATCCTGCTCCTGCTGTTCTGCGATAAAGTGGAGGTCACACGAGTCAAGGGACACAGCGAGGACAGGGCGACTGAGACAGTCGGCGACAACGTTATCACGGCCACGGATGTACCGCACATCCATGACATACTCGGTAATCACCGACCAGTGGCGCTGTTGGCGATCAGACTTCGCCACGTGTTGACTGCGAAACGCACTCACGAGGGGTTTGTGGTCGGTGAGGAGAGGGACTCGCCGACCCTCGATGACGTCACGGAAGTGTAACGTGGCCAGGTAAGCTGCGAGGAGCTCTCTGTCGTAGGCCGCGTATCTCTGCTGTGGCTGGCTGAGTTTCCTGGAGAAAAATCCGACAGGAATCGACTCTCCATCGACGATCTGGTGAAGGACGGCTCCGACAGCGACCTGTGAGGCATCGGTCACCAACTCATATGCATGGCACTGTGGTAGTGGGTGAGGCAGCGGACAGGCCCCGGCCAGCGCTGCCTTACTGTCGCTGAACGCTTGGGACTGCTGCTCGTCCCAAAGCAGCTCCTTACTCTTTGGGTTCAGACGAATCAGTTCAGTGAGGGGGTACACCACATCAGCGAAGCGAGGGATCATGCGCCGGTAGAAACCGAGGAGGCCGAGATAGCGGCGCAGAGCCGCTGAGTCAGGGGGTCTGGGCAGGTCAATAACATAAAGACATAAAGACATAAAAGAAAAGTGCAACAAAGAGCCTCTTGGGCCCATCCGAGGTTGCACCCCACCCCACCCACACCCCCCCCCCCCCCCCCCCCTCCACCAGTCTCGCCCCTTCAAATCACCTTACTCTACCTGCATAAAAGAAGGCTAATCCCACGAGTATTTATGAACTAATCCCTTCTCTGTAAAGTATGTATCTAATCTAATTTTGAAGGAAGCAAGTGTCACTGCATCAGCGACATCCCCTGGTAGCATATTCCAATGTCCTACAACCCTTCTACTGAAAAATGACTGTCGTAGCCTAGTCCTACTTTGTTTCATAATGAGTTTATGCTGATGACCTCTACCTCGATTTTCCCTATTGAACTCAAACATACCCTTTAAATATCCAGAATGCTGACTATTTACAAATTTGAAGACTTCAATTAGATCTCCTCTTAGCCTTCTATATCTAAGTGAAAACATACCCAATTTCTTTAATCTATCTTCATAAGGTAAACTACCAAGACAATTAACCATTTTTGTTGCCCTTTTTTGAACTCTTTCTAACAACCAGCAATCTTTCTCATATGTTGGAGACCAGGCTTGTACACAATACTCCAAATGTGGTCTAACGTATGCACAATACAGTTTTGTTATTACCTTTTCACTCTTGTAGGAAACATTTCTGTTAATGGCCCCTAGCATTCTAAGTGCCTTTTTCCTAGCTTCTACAACCTGGTCTGACGCTGATAGTCTATTGTTTACCACGACACCTAAATCTCTTTCCTTTTCAATCTGCTCCATTTTCTGCCCACCCATTTCATACCTATGTTTACTGCTAACCCGTCCAGCGTGCATAATCTTACATTTACTCAAATTGAATTTCATCTGCCATGCTTCAGACCACTCAACTAGCTTGTCCAGATCTGATTGAAAAACATCCTGATCATGTTTTCCTCTAATAATCCTGACAACTTTTAGATCGTCTGCAAATTTCAAGACGTAGTCTATACTGTTCTCAATTGCATTCACAAATATTATAAAAAGCAATGGGCCCAGGACTGAGCCCTGTGGAACCCCACTGAGAACCTCCTTCCATTGTGATTGGCACCCATTCAATATAACCCTTTGCTGGCGTCCTGAAAGCCACGTTTCTATCCAATCCAGAATCTTGCCCCTGATCCCATGAATTTTAAGTTGCAACCCCAGTCTTGTATGGGGGACTTTGTCAAATGCTTTACTGAAATCAAGAAAAGCTACATCTAGCTGTTTACCCTGATCAAAGCTATCTGTTGCAACATCCAAAAACTCCAGAAGATTAGTTAAACAAGAACGGCCCTTCCTAAAGCCATGCTGTGTATCCTTGATGAGTTCATTTTGCTCCAAGAATTCAACAATCTTATCTTTGATGATTGATTCAAGCACCTTGCAGACTAATGAGGTCAGACTAACTGGTCTATAGTTTTCCTCTTTACTTCTATCTCCCTTTTTATGAATAGGAACAACATTTGCTCTTTTCCAATCAAGTGGAATTTTACTATCTGCAAGTGATTTAGAAAATATTATGGCTAATGGAACCGACAACTCCCTTTCAGATTCTCTTAAAAGTCTAGCATGGATTTCATCAGGTCCTTCTGCCTTGTTAGGCCTTACTTTCTTTAGATATTCTAGAACAAGTTCACTACTTATGCCACCTAGCTCTCCTATAGTCTCCTCTCTCTCTAGCTCAGGCTGAAGTGCTGCAATACTACTCTGGTCCGCGATAGTAAAGACAGATTGAAACTGATCATTAAGCACTTCAACCATTTCACTGTCCTTGCTAACTAACACATCATCTACCTTAAATGGACCTATATTTTTGGAAACTGTACTTAACTTATAAAAACTGAAGAACTTCTTACTATCTGCATTACAATGTCTAGCTAAATCAAGCTCCTTTGCCCTTTTAGCTGCTCTGACCTTTTTCTTAACTGAATTTCTTGCATTCTGGTAGGCCTTCTGATTTATATCTAGTGAAGATCCCTTCAAAATGCCAAATGCACTTCTTTTAGCTTGTATAGCACTCCTTACTTCTGGGGTAAGCCAAACTGGATTGCCCTTGGTTCTGTTACGTTTGTGCCTGAGGGGTATATGCCGATTTTGAATTTGGCTTAATCTAGCTTTGAAAACATTCCAGGCCTCACATGCATCTAAACCTGCCAACTCAACGTTCCATTTTATCTGTGCGAGGTCATTTCTAATACCATCAAAATCAGCCCGGCTGAAGTTTGGAACCATAATAAGGTTATCTTTGGGCCTCATTTCTGATGAGATATTGAATTTAACCATATTGTGATCACTGGTTCCTAGACCTGCACAAATACTTATGTCACTAACTAGATCACTGTTGTCTGAGAATACAAGGTCTAGAATGGAGCAATGTCTGGTTGGCTCTGTTACAAACTGATGCATGAAAAGCTCCTCTTCAAAGATTTGCCTAAACAACCTACACTCATTTGTTTCCTCTGCTATACTTTCGTATCCTCTTAAGTTAAAATCTCCCATAATAAGACACTGAGCCCGAAAGTTCCTACGTATTTCCTCACAAATATCTTGGTCTGTTTCAGCTTGGGAGTTCCTTGGAAGATTCCCTGGTCTGTAAAATGCACCTATCCTCAACCTTCCTCTGTTTCCTGTACTAATTTTAATGTCAAGCCAGATTGATTCTACTTCTTTTACTTTACTAGAATCATCAACTCTAGTAGTGCAGCACAAGCTATTTACATATACAAACACTCCGCCTCCCTGCCGTGATTCTCTGCAGTATGAGAACATGTTATACCCTTGTAACTCAAAATCCTGTAGCCTATCCCTATTATACCCCTCACTAACCCATGTCTCGGTTACACAAATGATATCAGGCTTTTCAAGGGCAACATAACACTCAAACTCATCAAATTTAGACCTAATACTTTGGGCATTCAGCAACACACATGTGATATTATACTTTGAGCTGACTCTACTAATTCTGAGGGAATTATGATCTACTGTCCTATTCTGACATGAACTTCTACCAATGCTTACTTCCTGATGCCCTAGTACTAGCGTCCCTGAACCCCCCCCCCCCCCCCCCCCCCCCCCCCCCCTCCTACCTAGTTTCCCTGAATGACACTTCTGTAGGCATCTCCCAAAGCCCTTGCCCCCTCATCCGATAAGTGAAGCCCATCCTTCATATAGTACCTACGCCACTCATAGAACTGATCCCATAAATCTACATAACTAAGCCCCATAGCTGAACATAAGTTCTGAACTGAGCTGTTCACAGACAGAGCTCTCGAGTACCACTCCTCACTGGCTCCACAGCGAGGGAGGATGCCAGTCACAATGACTGGTTTCCTGGACTCCTTCAACCTCTGCAGTAGGCTCCGGTACTCCGCTACTATTCTCACACTCTGCCTAGGTCCTATGTTGTTCACCCCCACCTGTATTATAACTGTCTCCGGGCTACTTCTACCAAGTTCTGCCTCAATGACAGGGCCCATATCAACTACTCTTGCCCCCGGTTTGACTATACATCTGTCCCTCTTCCCACAGAATGTTCGCCTTAAGGGCCTTACCCTTGAGTCCCCAACCACTAAATGCTGAATCTCTTCCCTGTCACTTTCAGCTGCTGACTCTAACGCACTGAACCTATTTGCTATTGTAACCTGCTGATGTTCCCTGGGGCTGTACTGCCTGACTCTACCCTGAACTTTTGTCCATCCCTCCTGATCCCCTTCCCTCTTCCTCCTCCAGATTCTGCTACCACCCTCCATTACCCAGCACCCCTCCTCATCCTTACTGTCTGTGGCCCTAGCATTACTTTCCACAATGTTGAGTCTCCAGAAACGTGACCCTCCAACACACTTCCAAACCCCAGCCGCACTATCCACCTTTGCCTTATCCTCCTCCCTTATGCCCCTATCAGAACTACCACTGGTCCCTGATCCTGTAGGCTCCTTTTCTGACCCCCTAACCACGATCTGCGCATACGTTCCTTGGTCAGGAGCTACACCCTCCTGCGGCTCATCTCTACACCTACACTTACTTAACTGCGCCTCAAG
>JAXIVJ010007761.1:50000-59047 GCA_036785665.1 Chirona hameri
TACACTTCTATGGGGAATTCATACATTCTGCATGAGTGAGGAGCTTCTAATGGCTTAGTTAGTACTTATGGATGAAAATGACGATCTAACCAACTCTCGCCAAATGATCAGTCATGTTCGAGACTTCCCATATCTCCAAAATGACACAACATATAACCGCGTTTAGGCACACACATGCATCGTACAATGATTTGGACGCTCGTGAACAAGAACATCATCACACAGTATCTTTTGTCTCCAACCGTATCTACCTGCGCTTCATCACCATTCCGTGCACAGAAATACCAAAACAAAGCGTCAACGAGCCCCGGATGTTGCCAACAATGACGAATTGGTGCCGCTCTCCTCTCCGTGGGTTCACGGGTCGGCGGAGGCCCGAGTTGTGAGTTTCGTACCATGCTCAGCTCGTGCCCGGCGCTCGGGTTCGTCGGTCGCTCACGGTGGCTTGTCTCGGTCTCGGATGTGAGGCAGGGAAGCATCGTTCCCGTAGCGTCACAGTGAGGCACAGCATCTCTGCCGAGACACGGGCGAGCGTCCCCCGCAATCGCGAGACAGCTCACAAAGTTTGCAGCACGTTTCGCCACTCGCATTTCGCATCAGCACAGATTCGCCATGGCGACCACATGAATATTTCCATGGTAAGGGCTTTGTTATAGCTGCCATGTAACGGTATCTTTATCGTCTCCAGGATACCCCCAGAGAGCGTCTCCGCGGTATCAGAGAGATGCCGTCTACAAGGAAACCGTACATTGACGATGATCTATAATCTCTACATGACAACGGAGACGCGGCATTTATATGACAACCGAGACGCGGCGTCTCCGGGCGACGGTCGTGTCATGGCAGCTATCCAGTCCCACTCGGGAAGCGAGGGAGGCACGCGACCTCGTGCAGTCTGAGTGCTGGGTGTCGGCACACGCAGCTAGTCGTGCTGACTGCGAGACATGCACTGCATGGCGCCCGGGCAGGTCTCCGAGTAGGCGCAGTGTTTCTTCATGACGCATATTTCGCTACTGTGGCAGTGGTGGCACGTCGGATAGCTCCCTGGAACACAACCGGGTCACAAGGTTAGTACGTACAAATAAACCCAGATTTTATCCATAAAGCAAGGCAGATATTGTGGCTTCAGAACGTGATTTTTTTAATTATTTTTCCGTTAACCCGCGCGGCGCTGGGGTCTCCATCTGAACGTCCGCTGCTGGGGGGGGGGGGGGATTTTACTCCCCCGTATCTTCCGAACCAATAGCCGCAGCGAGACGCACAAGGCGGAGATCAAAAGCTCTCAGTGACAAGATCTAACGCATACCCGAAATTATTAACATAAGGTCACATGTCAGGTCACGGTCAGGTCAAGTGTCAAAATTTAAGTATTTGGGTTTTTGGGCTATACTTTCCATCCAAAGCCTTGTATTGGAACTATTATCTCACGAAGTGCTCCCAACTGTATAATGCATCTCCTGCATAAGTAGAAGTGAAATTGTAAGCAAAGGTCAAGGTCAAGGTCAGGTCACAAAAGGTCACAGGTCTACGAAAGCCATGCGACACATGTTGTATGGGTTACTTTACACGTATAATTCTATAGAATGAGCCATTTTCACATCCTGACACCATGTAATGGCCCTCAGGTCAAGTTCAGGTCACAATAAGGTAAAAATTTGAAATTGATTAATCTAAATAAGCATTGCATGTTTCTAGACTAGTTTTGTCTTAGAAATACAGTGGTGGCATTTATCTGTCTGTATCTGGTCAGTAAAAGCCAAAAAACGCAATTAAAAAAATGACGTCAAGAGTTACTTATTCTTAGAGAGCCATAAGTCAGTCAAAATAAATATATTGTTTTTAAATTTGGTGTGAGCATCGTTCATACTCGGTTCTCTAATATAACTTCCGGGAAAATCTTAAAAAAGGTTTTTGCATTTTTGGGGGTCAAAAACCCAAAATTATACAAATCCGAGATAGCCATTTTAAGGAAAATGTTATTTCCTTTGTTTTGACGCCTTTTATTTGCAATTTGCATCAACCAGCTATTTTCTATGATTTTTAAAACATGCAACATTTTGTCACCAAAAATTACATGACATGACGTCACTAAAACGTCATTATCTTCCGAAAATTTCACGGATTTAAAATAAAATTTTAACAGCAGATGTTGAATTGATGCACCATAATGTACCATAAGTTTCACTTCGATATCTGTCATGGTTTTCAAGTTATTGAGAAAATCCGGGAGGGGAGGGGTAAAATTCCCCCCCAGCGCCGCGCGGGTTAAGTCATAGTCGGAATTATATTCAAGAAAGAGTAAGAATCAACATGCATTATGATTAAAAGTGAAACAGGTTTGTAAATTAACTTCATATGAATAGCAACAGTCGCGCCTAATATTTGTTTTTAAAGTGCATAACAATAACAAAATCGCTTAGGCAATCGCAAATCGCAAAATCGCCACGTCGCTACGTCAAATCGCACAAGAAATTCCCCGACCCCTTTCGATTTCAATAAAATGTGGGGCACGTGTAGTACCCAATGAATGATCCTCATGCAAACACTTTTAGCTTTATTCTGCCTCTGAGATCAAGAGTTACGGGTCATCTTAAGTCGCAAGTTTTTGCCGACATTTTATCATTCAAAAGTGCATATATTGGCAAAAAATATTCTAGGAAGGTACAGTTGCCACCAGAGCACTGATATATGATCGGACTATGTATTGCACCCGATGAACTTCCATGACCTAAATTTTACCTTTGAACTGACTAGGTTAAAGTCAACAATTCAAGTTTTTCTTATGTTTGCCTGCCCCACAATGCACCAAAATTTAACACGAGAGTGGTTACATCATCGTCGCAAAGCATGTGTAAAGGAATGGCGGACACTTAAAAACTGTTTAAGATAGGGGTATTTTAGTATAATTATGTCGCGCCCGTTGAACGTGCCCTGTGGGTATCTTCTATGGACTGATTTTCTCTCAACAAGGATTAACAATACATGTTCCCCCATTACACCTGGTAACAAAATAGGTGCACACGTTACCAGTGGTGCCCACAACGTAACTGCACAGTTTCAAGACGACATGCCCCGACTTGACATCATCTGACGCGCCGGCGCAACATAGTTATACTAAAATACCCATATATTTTTTTTCAAAATTAAGTGACCGCCATTCTTTTGCACATGCTCTGATACGATGATGTAACCACGCTGGTGTTAGATTTTGGTGTATTTCGGGGCAGGTAAACACAGCAATAACTCAAAATTTTGACTTTGACCTAGTCAGGTCAAAGGTCATATGAAGGTCATGTGAAATCATAGAGATACATTGTAATGGACATTCATTTTCCTATCCAATGGCGGCAACCGCAACTTCCTAGAACATTTTTTCGCCAATATATGCACTTTTGAATAATACAATATCGGCAAAAACATGCGACCTTAGATGACCCGACCCGTAACTCTGACCTCGGAGGTCAAATGGAGCTAAACCAAATTGCATGATGATCGTTCATTGGGCACTACAGGTGCCCCAAATTTCATCGAAATCGAAAGGGGTCGGGTTCACAACTGCCCATTGTTGTGCGATCGCGCAGCGCCGGAGCGACATAGTTATACTAAAATACCCATATCTTAAAATGTTTTTTAAGTGTCCGCCATTCTTTTGCACATCCTTTGAGACAATGATGTAACCACGCTTGTGTTAAATTTGGGTGGATTTCGGGGCTGGCAAACACAGTAATAACTCGAAATTTTGACTTTGACCTCGTCAGTCCAAAGGTCATATGAAGGTCATGTGAAATCATGGAGGTACATAGTAATGGACATTCATTTTCCTATCCAACTGCGGCAACTGCAACTTCCTAGAACAATGTTTCGCCAATATATGCACTTTTGAATGATAAAATGTCGGCAAAACGTGCAACCTAAGATGACCCGTAACTCTGACCTCAGAGGTCGAATGGAGCTAAAAGTTTGTGCAAGCTGATCGTTCATTGGGTACTTACACGTGCCCCAAATTCCATCGAAATCGAAAGGGGTCGGGTTCAAAACTGTCCATTCTTGTGCGATCTGACGTGGAATATATATAAGTAGTTTGCCCTCAACCTTCCTCACAGTAAATCAGTGAATAATGGCACTTATACCAGCATCTAGCTCGTTGGAAACATCTACTTGCTCGCCTTCTAATTCTGATGCACACCGGTCTGATTTTTGTCGCCGGTTACCTACACGATGACGTGGGCGCATTACCATATACAACACATAAAATGCGGCCGGCGATGCCGGCACGGTCCGGGAAAATGTGGCCGGTCACGTGGCGGCCGACGGTCCAACTGGCTCCTCCACGTGAGGGACTCCGGCACTGAGGCAGACCCCGAGGTGTCTGAGAGAAGGCTGACCTCCACGTGAGGGACTCCGGCACTGAGGCAGACCCCGAGGTGTCTGAGAGAAGGCTGACCTCCACGTGAGGGACTCCGGCACTGAGGCAGACCCCGAGGTGTCTGAGAGAAGGCTGACCTCCACGTGAGGGACTCAGTCACTGAGGCAGACCCCGAGGTGTCTGAGAGAAGGCTGACCTCCACGTGAGGGACTCCGGCACTGAGGCAGACCCCGAGGTGTCTGAGAGAAGGCTGACCGCCACGTGAGGGACTCCGGCACTGAGGCAGACCCCGAGGTGTCTGAGAGAAGGCTGACCGCCACGTGAGGGACTCCGGCACTGAGGCAGACCCCGAGGTGTCTGAGAGAAGGCTGACCGCCACGTGAGGGACTCCGGCACTGAGGCAGACCCCGAGGTGTCTGAGAGAAGGCTGACTTCCACGTGAGGGACTCCGGCACTGAGGCAGACCCCGAGGTGTCTGAGAGAAGGCTGACCGCCACGTGAGGGACTCCGGCACTGAGGCAGACCCCGAGGTGTCTGAGAGAAGGCTGACCTCCACGTGAGGGACTCCGGCACCGAGGCAGACCCCGAGGTGTCTGAGAGAATGAGCCTCGCCACGGAGTGTCGGGTACTCACTGGAGACACACTCTGTCATGCGTTTGGTGTAGGCGCAGCTGCTGCGGCCCTGGGAGCAGGCCAGGATCACCTGGCACCGCTCGTGTCGCGGGCAGCTGAGCGAGTCGCAAGGGTTGCCAGAGTCCGCCGACCCCGCAGCCCCGGACTCCGGGGACGAGTCCGGCGTGCGGCGCAGGATTCCATCGGCTGACACTGACGGCAGGGGAAGTTTGTCGGTGATAACTTACCGGGAGTCACCGGCACCGCGGAGTTACCGGCAGCGCGGAGTTACCGGCACCGCGGAGGAGCCGGCAGCGCGGAGTTACCGGCACCGCGGAGGAGCCGGCGTCACCCGCGACAAACGGCAGGCTACTTTGATCAGATCGGAGCAATGCCGGGCCTCTAAACATGATTCCGTGTAAATATAACATAATAACAGTTACAATAATAATGTAAACCTTGCATGGAGCATTAACGTTGGAAACTTATATTGTTAAAAACGGCAAGGTTAAGTTTTAACTACTTTGATAATTATAAAGTTACTTTGGGGCGCATAACGCGTAGCAACCTAATTTCCCTATAAAGTGTGGATATGGGTAATGAGGTTCTTTGCAACTGTAACTTACCACTAAACTTGCGACGTTTTGAGGAACCGGACGTCGTCTTGTGTTGGTTCCAGGAGCGCGACGCGAACCTTCCACTCGGTGGCGGTAGGTACTCGTTGCTGGGCGGCGAAGGCGATGGCTGCGGCTCTTCGGCAGGGGGCAGATACCCCGATTCCGGAGGCGTGACGGGCTTCTCTGTTGATGCCGGTGGCGGCAGGTACTCGTCGCCCGGCGGTGCTGCTGATGGCGGCGGTCCTGCTGATGGCGGCGGTGCTGCTGATGGCGGCGGTGGCGGTGGTGGAGGGAGGTACTCATCCTTGAGTGGTGCTACCGGCGGTTGTGTTGTTGTCTCCGGTAGAAGGTATTCATTGCTCGGCGGCGACGGAGGCGGTGGCGGAAGGTACTCATCTTTCGGAGTTGTTACCCGGCTCTGTTGGCGTTGTTGGCGGTGGTAGATATTCGTCGTTCGGCGGTGTTGGTGGAGGGGGGAGATATTCGTCGTTCGGCGGTGTTGGTGGAGGGGGGAGATATTCATTTTTCGGTGGTGTGATATGCTGCTTCGGTGGAGATAAATATTTATTAATGGCTCTGATCAAATGGAGGCTTATCATATTCCGTACCTCTTGGCTACTGACATTGTTATTTTGCTTGGCCTTAGTAGGAGTTGGTGGCGGGGGAAGGTATTCATCCTTTGGCGGGCATGGTGATGGCGGGGGAAGGTTTTCATCCTTTGGCGGGGATGGTGGTGGCGGGAGAACGTATTCATCCTTTGGCGGGGTAGGTGGTGGCGGGGGAAGGTATTCATCTTTCGGCGGGGTAGGTGGTGGTGGGGGAAGATATTCGTCCTTTGGTGGACTGGGAGGCGGGGGAAGGTATTCATCTTTCGGCGGGGTAGGTGGTGGTGGGGAAGGTATTCGTCCTTTGGTGGGGATGGTGGTGGCGGGGGAAGGTATTCATCTTGCGGCGGGGTAGGTGGTGGTGGGGGAAGATATTCGTCCTTTGGTGGACTGGGAGGCGGGGGAAGATATTCATCTTTCGGCGGGGTAGGTGGTGGTGGTGGGGGAAGATATTCATCCTTTGGTGGGGATGGTGGTGGCGGGGGAAGGTATTCATCTTGCGGCGGGGTAGGTGGTGGAGCGAGAAGATATTCGTCCTTTGGTGGACTGGGAGGCGGTGGAAGATATTCATCCTTTGGCGGGGTAGGTGGTGGTGGGGGAAGATATTCATCATTTGGCGGGGATGGTGGTGGCGGGGGAAGGTATTCATCTTTCGGCGGGGTAGGTGGTGGTGGGGGAAGATATTCGTCCTTTGGTGGACTAGGAGGCGGGGGAAGATATTCATCTTTTGGCGGGGTAGGTGGTGGTGGTGGGGGAAGATGTTCATCTTTCGGTGGGGATGGTGGTGGCGGGGGAAGGTATTCATCTTTTGGCGGGGTAGGTGGTGGTGGTGGGGGAAGATGTTCATCTTTCGGTGGGGATGGTGGAGGCGGGGGAAGATATTCATCTTTTGGCGGGGTAGGTGGTGGTGGTGGGGGAAGATGTTCATCTTTCGGTGGGGATGGTGGTGGCGGGGGAAGGTATTCATCTTTTGGCGGGGTAGGTGGTGGTGGTGGGGGAAGATGTTCATCTTTCGGTGGGGATGGTGGAGGCGGGGGAAGATATTCATCTTTTGGCGGGGTAGGTGGTGGTGGTGGGGGAAGATGTTCATCTTTCGGCGGGGTTGGGGACGGGGTTGTTGGCGGAGGAAGATATTCATTTGTTGGCGGTGTAAATGATGGGGAAGATACTGGTCCTTTGGCGGTGTCGGCAGAAGCAAATCTTTACTCTTTAAGGATGGTTGCTTTGTAGTTGGTAGGCGCTGCCTTAAAGCTCTAAGAAAATCTATACCCGTTAATTTCGGCACTCTGATAACACCATTTTTGGCCTCTCCGCCGGGCTGTGAGTTTGTCTGACTATCCTTGGCGTGGTGTTTAGATATGAAGTAGTCCAGGAAGGATGGTTTCCGGGCGGTTGGCTGCGGTGGGCTATCGATCAGGGTGGTGGAAGCTGGCGTCTGCGGTGACGGCTCCACCGGCGACGCCACCGGAGGCTGAACTGGGGTATGGCCGGCGCCCAGGGACTGCAGGTGCGGCTTCACAGCAGGTGCCGCTCCCTCCGACTGCCCCTGCCACTTCAGCTGGTTCAGCAGGTCTGGCGGAGGGGTGCCGTACACCACTCCCGGCCGCCTGGAAACACGCGCCACACCGGTCACAAACATCGCAATCCACATCTCTTTCAAACATACCATTGTTTAATGACGTCAATTTTAATTTGGAATGGTCTTGCACTCATTTGATCTCGTTATCACGTTTGGTGATCGATGCATGAAACTCAGAACATTTGCCATTTTTATCATTTTTATGGACGACAGGCCGCGTGCATTTCGATAACAAGTATTTCGATAACAAGTATTTTGATAACAAGTATTTCGATAACAAGTATTGCGATAACAAGTATTTCGATAACAAGTAATTTGCTCTATCGTCATGTTTTCTGCATCTAAACGATGCATGTTTTATCGCCAAACTTTATAATCCAGGAAATTCCCGAATTCCATACATGTTGATATCGTAGCAGAACGGTACAAATGCCTCCATAAATTCAATCATGCACACATGCACGCGAAAGGGGAGGCACCAGCAAATGGTAGAAACGTGGCTGACAGTTCTCCACGAAGATAGAAGAGCTTGAGGAAAATAACATTGGTGTTTAATTTTAGCAGCTATTTCTGTGACGTTAAATAGTCATACGTATTTCCATGCTGGAAATGTGTTAAGCGGAATGCAAATTAAATGGTGTTCAGGCCATTGAATTAGCATTTACATCGTTGTTCATCTCACTGTGGACGGAAAGATGAATGACGGTCGTGGGGTACAATCTCCTCGTCATCTCATGTTATGATTACTGACAAGTTCATTTATATATTACCTAGATAATAAATTGACATCATTTCTGTATTTAAGATCATGTGCTGGCACTGCATGTATACCATCATCGGGAATGGTTTTTTCTTGGCTCGTGTCCGGGAAACTCGGCTACTGAACCGCGACTACTCATGCTCATGAAACGGGGGCGGGACAGTTAATACTGCTGCACTTTCACAACAAAGCACGCTCTGCATGGTCCCAGTTACATGTCTGAAGGACTTCACCTTGCGGGTCCTTAACAGGAGTTAACGGGCCGCTGGTACTGCCCCTGTTGCCGGTGGCTCCTCAGCTGATTTGCGCCCACACTTCCGGACACGGATATATATATATATATATATATATATATATATATATATATATATATATATATATATATATATATATATATATATATATATATATATATATATATATATATATAATATATATATATATATATATATATATATATATATATATATAATATATATATATATATTATATATATATATATATATAT
>JAXIVJ010007762.1:0-59027 GCA_036785665.1 Chirona hameri
CATGACATTTTTGGCATCTTGTTGGTGTGGAACTGTCCTCATTGTGAATTTGGTGTGGCTTTCGAAAAGCTGGCGCTAACTTGGTGTGGTGTGGTGGAAATTAGGAGTGATGCAGTGCATATTTGACTCAGATCAAAGAATAGGCACAGTTCTGGAAATTTTAGTCAGATTTTTGAAAACAGACATTGTAGAGATTCTTGCAGAGAAGGCTCTAAAATGCCTTCCAGAAACCTTTGAATTCATGACCTGTTTGGTGAATGATGGTGGAAACGAGAAATTAAGAAATTGACAAAACTTGTCACACATTTTCTAATTTTATACTGGGTGGCACAGGATAAGCTGCTGTAAGGTAGGCGTTGCTGAAGCCAAGACAAATTCATGATTTTGGTGTTGAAAATGTCAAACAGCATTTGTAAGTATTACATATACAAGTCAGACATGCAAGTCAGACAGCATAAGTATGAACAGTACTAACACAACACTAATAGCATGCAATTATGATGTTTGGAACTGCCTAATATACCAAAATTGTATCCTATATGACTGGGTGCTTGGATTCCTTTGGAGCTGGAGCCAGAATTTCAGAATGTATTACCTATTACAGAACTCACCAGAATGTAATACCTATATGCATATATGTAATGTATTGTATGTATATATGTAATATATTGTATGGTATGTATATATGTAATATATTGTATGTATATTTGTAATGTATTACCTATCAATGTTAATTTCTCCACAGGCTGTCTGTAACATTAAATCCATAAATCAGTATCATGGTTCCAATTATCCAATACAATTGAAAAAAAATGGAGTAGAAATTCACAGCAAAACTTGGAGAAAAAAGTTGAAAAACAGTATCCATAGGGTGTGGTTTTCCACCCAAATTTCCCTATGCAAGGACATTGTGGTAATAGTTCAGTAATTCATCTCCCCAGTTTAATGGTGTTCTTGAGGTCCGTAATAGAAGAAGAGAGTATTATTACAACACACAGCAAAGTGTACAGTAATACCAAAGCTATGACGTCACCAAAAACGACACATAATAAAGCCTGACATAACCTTTACAGCAATTACGGTCACAGGGACCCATGTTTAGAATGCTCTGCTTGCATTCGCTCACTGCACTGCAGAACCTACGGGGGGGCTGTGCCCCCCCCCCATACCATATTGTAGACAGTATAACCCACTTTTCAATCTGTTGCCATCAGCTGACTACTCTTCTTCTCAGGGGTGTAGGAATTAGTATCCTATTCAGTTGGGGGGGGGGGGGGCTTCAGCCCCCAACTGGGCTTCAGCCCCCCAACTGGGCTTCAGCCACCCAACTTGGATGAGGGAGTGGGTCAAATCTGGGGATAAATCTGTATTTTGGGGATTTTGATGTACAATTTTTCCCAGCTCAGCCCCCCCCCCCAACTTTTCTGGAGAAGCTACACCCCTGCTTCTTCTAGTAGAGACCTCAAGAACACCATAAACTGGGGGAGGTGAATTACTGAACAAATACCAACATTGCTATAGGGTAAACTTCAGTAATGTTGAAGGCGGCAAACACAAAGTCCAAAGAAGTTCATGCTATTGGTGTTGCAAATTTCATACATGAAAGAAGTGCTAACAAAATACTAACTGCCAATAGCATGAAATGTCCACTGTTCAGAAGCATACTACATTCCATGGTTCTACCCGACTAGGAAGATTCATAGTGGAAAATTAATTGCTGACCGGTATTAACCATTGACACAATGGGAGTGGTGTGAATACTTATTGGGGCTGCCTGGTGCAGGCTGGTGCAGATATTTGCTAAGGATGGTGCACTATGTCAATGTCAACAAGCTTATAAGGTATGGCACAGGGGTTGTCACCCTTTGCAGCTTGGATTCACAGAAAAACTGCATGAATGTCCAATTATTATCAGTATGCAGCCAACATAAATATAGTTACCTAATGCTCTGACCAAAAATTCAAAGTGAATTGGTTTAAATCCTGTGCAATCACTGCAATGAAGATCGGTAAATGAATAAGTTCAGTAATCATTCCAGGGCGAGTCCTAAAATGTGGCGGTGTCTGAGACTAAAACGCAGACTAATCTTGATACCTATTTGTAATTACCTTGCTATTTTTTAGGTCATTTTCCTTCAAACTGGTTGATTAGGACTGACTTTCGGCTTCAAAATGAAACCTTTTAAAAAATATGCTCAAACAGTTCTTTCGGTGTAGCATTTGCAGCACATAGTTTCAAAGTAAATTGCATTTACACCAGTAGCGTACCCAGGATTCATTCCAGGAGGGGGCAATTTTTGCTCAGGGGGACATAAAGTACCCCCACAAAAAAACTCACCGGATTTGGCCCACTATATTTTTAAAAGGGCATATTTTCACCATTTTTCTATAAAAAAAATCAAAATCACTATTTTTTCGAAATAGGGCCCTTCGGGCCCTATTTCCAAAGGGGCACATACGGCCAAGGGGGCACACACAGACCTTCAGGAGGGGGCAATTGCCCCATTTGCCCCCCCCCTTCGGTACGCCTATGATTTACACTAACAATAGTTGTACAGTGTACACATTACAGTGGCTATTTGTAGAAATCCTTGCGCAGAAGATGAATTGTCCAGTTTTTCTGCATCAATGTTTCACATTGACATGATTTGCTATTCAAACTATCAATTTCAGGTTGTTGCACTAACGAAATCATGCACACTTTGCTTACCGGTTGCTGGTTAGTTGTAAAGAAGTTAAAGAAGTTGAGTTGACAAGACTAAAATCTTCCGATTACACAAGCTTGCACGCATCCAATGCCATAAATAGCACGCACAGCCCCATATATAGCGCCAAATGGCTCGTGTCCTTACCTGGTTATAGGGTCTTGATAGCGCCCAGGCACTCGCCGAGCGATTGAAGCCAAGCAAAGGTAAACAAAAGCATGGCCGACGCAACAGCTGATTGCCCGAAATCCATTGTTGGACGCGCGTCGAAGTGCGAAAAGTAGGATGGGTTTCTACTTTTCGCATCGGAACGCAAGCTGACGTGCGTGCGACCTCACATTTAAGCAAAGTAGCTACAATCTGCAGTGCTGTGAGGTGAAATTAGGCTTTCTCTGCCTCTAAAACAAAAAAAGAGATATGTACAACCCAATATTCCGCGAATAATAGCTTTGCCAAGCTGCAAACAAGCTGATTTCTTGCCATCTGGATAGTGACGCACCGCAACGCGTTGAGACGCATCGAGACGCGCGTTCACGCGCGTCTGACGCGTTCTGACGCGCGTCAGCCGTACGTCAGACGCATCGTGACGGATCGGAACGCAACGCAACGCAACGCATGAAAAACGCACCCGTGTGGGGCGGGCCTAGAACCTAAAACTGCATACTGTTATATTCCTCTCATGACGGGCAACATGCTGGTTCTTACTGCATTGCTCTAAGTTGCTTGGTTTGGAAGTTAACAGATAGGGGGGCCTGTCAGGTCAGGTAGGGAGAAGGTGAAAAAAGCTCCCGTAGGGCGAGGGTTAACATGTGATCTCAGGTCAGATTACGTGATTTTATAATGTGACCATTTAAAATTTTGATTTTTTTCCATACCAGAACCGACTTTGATACATAAGGCTTGGATGGTAAAAAAAGCATCGGAGATATATTGATTTTCTCAAAATGTTTTATTTGTATTTTGTATTGGTAAAAATGATAGTCACCTAAATGATAGTCTTTGGTAATAACTGTACGTAATTGTGCTAGAGAGCGTAACTCAATGACATTTTATTTGCCTTGTCGAGCTGCATTCAATGATACATAAAATGATCCCTGCAGGTCACTCCATGACCAAGGTCACGTGACCTGAGGTTGATTTCTGAAATCTCCTGGCAATAGAAAATTTGTTGGAATTTTTAGTTTTCTTTGACAAAGTTGAACATTTTTATCCTTATACGACACTTTTAGCTACTTTTATAGTATTCTCGGTCTGCAAACAAGCTTGCGAAAATTTGATTTCATGAGGATCCACAGATGCCTCTATCGGCGAAATATTGAATTATGTCATCACGTAATCTGGATCTTTGAGTGTAATAGGTGTCACGTGATTTGAAGGACACCCTCCTATTCCACATACACAAATCACGAATTTTATCTGAGAACATCACGAAATCACGTGATCTGACTTTAGGTCATGTCAAAATTGCACAAATTTTATATTCAATTTTTCAACAACCATAAATATATTACTTTAAGTTGTGGTCAATGGCGATTCTGACGATATATAGGTTTCTATAATTATAATTATACTATAATATGGGAGACATCGCCCGCTGAAAATGAGATATTTGTGCGACATCGAAAAGATGCCTGAGGTTATATATCAAAAACCATTCGACGGACGAAGCTAAAAATGTCACAGCGTGAATTTACGGCCCAGATAACCCCCGACACGTATTTTCATCGAAATATGAGTAGTAGGGTGTAATGTCTTGGTCGATCTGAAGTGGGGTTCACCGGGTGACCTCAAGTCATGTGAAGTTGAGGTAACAGAGCGACTACAAGGCTCACGTTATATATAATTGAAATCAAGTCGACTAGATAAGCATAGTGCCGTTGAATTGAGCTCTCTAGCACAATTACGTGCAAAGTTATTACCAAAGATTGTTGGTGACCATTACTTTTCCAAAATCAAAAACAAATACAATATATTTAGAAAAACCTATCTCATTTTTTTACCATTGTACCATTGTACCATATTTACCATTGTAGACTTATGTATCGAAGGCGATTATGGCATGGACAAATTCCGAATTTTAAATGGCCATATTATAAAATCACGTGGTTTTACCTAATATCACGTTGAAATTCCAAAATTTTAGAATTTCCAAAAAGTATTTATATTGTATTAATTCATGGTTCATGATGATTCTGATGATATATATGTTTGTATGACTCGCATGATTGAGATGGGAGATATTGCCCGCTGAAAATGAGAGTTTTGTACGACATTGCAAAGTTGCCCGAAGCTGTAACTCGAAAACTGTTCAAAGGACGAGGCAGCAAATATCACAGCGTGAATCTACGGCCCAGATAACCGTCAAGACATAGTTGTATCGAAATCTGAGATATAGGGTGTTATTTCGAGATTTGTTTGGTCGATCTGTCCTGAAATTCCCCAGCTGGGGCTTTCCACAACAAATCGACCAAGGCTCGATTGCCGCCCTCACATTTGTGAAAATGCTGAAAATGGGTTTGGTAGGGTAATCTCGGGCGCCAAAGCCAGCTGTGACACTCCTATTTTTGTTTCAGTTCAACAGACCCCAAGTTATAATAGACTGGCATTTTTGAGAGATCATGTTGTAAGGCCATCTTTGATCGCCTGTACCCAGTCCAGTCAACGAGAAGCACGAACGTAATATAATTCCATATGGTTGAGCTGGCAATGATGCGAGGAATGATGTGAGGTACAAATATTTTTTGTGTGTGTGATCTGAGGTCAAGGTCAAGGTCATATTTAAGGTCAAACATTAAAATTGCGACCTAATGTGACCTTGACCTTGGTAGAGATATCGAGATGCAGTGCAAGGCAGTGGGATAGGTCCAAGTATTCTGAGACGAAAATGCAAGATAACGTTTGTGATCTTAGGTGAAGGTCAAGGTCGTATTTAAGGTAAAATATTGCAGGTAGCGCTTTGAACACATGTCTGTGTATCTCTAGACTAAGTAGAAATATTGAGATGCAGTAAACGACAGTGGATAGGTCTGAGTATTCTGAGACAAAAATGTAAATATACGTTTCTGTTCTGAGGTCAAGGTCAATGTCATATTTAAGATCAAATATTGAAATTGCGAACTTAACTATGACCTTGATATTGACCTCAGATCACAAAAGTATTTTACATTTTCGTCTCAGAATACTCAGACCTATCCACTGTCGTTTACTACATCTCGATATCTCCACCCAGTCCAGAAATACTCATACATGTGTTCAAAGCGCTACCTGCAATATTTGCCCTTAACCCGCGAGTTACTGGGGGGCTATTTTTTGCCCCCCCTCCCGTTATATTGCAATAACTCCTAAACGAACACTGGTATCGTCACCAAACTTGCAGTACCTTCTCTCACATCAATTCTACACATGTTGGCAAACGGAAAAATATGAGGCTATGATAGGTCAACCGGGAATGACGTCAGAGTGACGTCATGTTCTTCGGTTTTTGTTGCAAAATAATGGTTTTCGGAAAACGGTGTCAAAGGTACGATATTTGAGATAAACTAAATTGTTATAAATCAAATTACTAACAATAGACCAGGCTATCAAACTGCTATCTCGGATTTTTGAGTTTTTTCGAAATTCAAAATTTTGAGAAATCCAAATATTTGTTTTTTGTTTTTACAAAATTTTCAAGAAAAAATCAAAATTATCCCAAAACCGGAATATATGTGATCGAGACGTATGCGGTGAATATGTGTACCAAATTTAAAGTCAATATCTTTAAAAATGACCGAGTTATCACCTTTAAATGACAAAAATCGACCACTTCTCACAGCATTACTATGCATAAAAAACCCATTTCCATTTTTGCTTTTTACTTATATTTATATGGAACAAACAATGTTTTAAGGTCATTTTTCGCGTTCTAGACGAAAAACAAACCCATAAACATGTGTTACAACGCATAATGACCGTAATCTGCAGTTTGACCTCGTGACCTCGGATGACCTTGACCTGACCCAAGGTCATAAACAGCTTAGAAAGGTACTTAGAAGTGTCAGCCACACGAATGATACCGATTTATCGACAGTTTATGCGTTTAATATCGCAATTTTGCGCGACAATTCCATCCATCGAGACCTTTTGACACGGTCAAACATTTTGTACTTGACCTGACCTGTGACGTCATCGGTGACCCCGAGGTCAACAAAATTATGTTTCCCTCGATAAATTTCACAGGGCTATCGAATGCCGTTTGATTTTTTGCATTCGGTCCAGTAGTTCCGGAGATCAAAGGGGGGCTAAAAATAGCCCCCCCCAGTAAGTCGCGTTATGAAATATACCCCAGTAACTCGCGGGTTAAATACGACCTTAACCTTCACCACAAATCACAAAAGTATTCAAAATTTTCCTCTCAGAATACTTAGACCTATCCACTGTCGCTTACTGCATCTCGATATATCTACCCAGTCCGAAGATACAGATATATGTTCGCAGCGCCGCCTACCGGAGTTTTTGCGAAACTTAGAAGTACCCTTTATAGACAAAACGCATTTTGTAAACTTATAAAAACAACATAAATACTCATGTGGCTTCGGACATTTTTTTTTTGGTGCCACAGATCAAGGTATTTCATGGAAAAATATGTTACGAAGTCACGGGGTCAAAACACAAAGAATTGAAAAATCCGAAATTGCCAAAGGTTTCCTCGCATCATTACAAGCTCAACCATATGGAATTATAGTACGTTCGTGCTGTTCTTTGACAAGCTACAGGCGATCAAAGATGACCTTACAACATGACCTCTCAAAAATGCCCGTGGCTATAACTCGGTGACCGTTGATCTGAAAAAAGAAGATTGTCACAGATGGCTTTAGCGCCCGAGATTAACCTATAAACCCATTTTCAGAATTTTCACAAATACGAGGGTGTCAAATTTAATTATTTTTGCCGATTTGTCGTGGAATGCCCCAGCTCTCAACACTCATCATCTTTCGGACGCCTCTGCCTGGCGTCTGAAACCCCACCGTTATCCCCCGGACGTATCTTTCAGGACGGAAGCGCTCCTAACTTCATCGAGAGGAGCCCGGTAGCCGGCCGGCGCAGGCAGGCTCAGACCTCCCTCTCCGTCGCGCTCCTCACGTCTAGATCAGCATCGCCGACAGTCCAGAGTCGACAGTCATTATGCAGCCGAGTCTCCAGCGCTCCTGCGGTGGGAACCGGAACCAGCACTTCCGCCGGAAACGGCACTTCCGGTTGTGTCTGCTGCTGCTTCTGCCGGCGCTGACCGCTGCACTGCCAACTGTGCCTCGCGGCAGCGACGGGGCGAAGACTGAGGGAGGGATTATCCAGCAGGAGGACCTGGCAGGAGGACAGAGGGAGGACCCAGCGGGAGGACAGAGGGAGGACCCAGCAGGAGGACGGAGGGAAGATAGAATAGCGGAGCTGCTGACGCAAGCCATCAGAGCCGGGCTCCGAAAGAAGATAGAGCGATTATGTGCCGTCGGGGAAAAAGGTGAGATTTTAAACCGCCGTAAGTGTTTAAAAGAGTGCTAATTTGTTACGAACTAGCCCAGCTTGAAGATTGACTTCGGATATTTTTTAATGGCCGAGTTATGGAAACTCGGCACTGAACGTGTACAGCGGTCTGCATGTGGCAGATGCCCCTAAAACGCTGCGTGACATGTTTCGCCCGCGTAGCGCTGTTTCGGGGCGCAGGACGCGCGCCACCGTCACGGGCACATCTGTCCTCGAGTTGCCCAGTTTTCGGCTGGCGGCCGCGCGGCGGCTCTTCCCGTACAGAGCCGCTGCGTCCTGGAATAGGCTGCCGCGACATGTAACCGTCTCTGTCTCGCGATCGCAGCTATTGCAGCGCCTTCCGGGCTGAACATGTCGAGGATTATTGTCATGTACTTCATTCGCAAGCAGTCATTTGTGTTAGTGTCATGCTGGAGTTATTCATGTTTGTGATTCATGTTTTGACTGGGCCGTAATAGCCACTTGTGGACACGCCCTAATACATACATGCATACATGGACAAGTTATACTGCACATATTAAATGTCTTAGGTTTTGTTTTGCCGTTATAACTTTGCTCTCGAAATAAGGTATTCTATTTACAGTAAAAGTATGTTTAAATTTCGCGTTTCTTGCATTTTAATCAAGGATCTCAAGGTCTTATTCAAAATTGCAAAAAAACAACATATAATGCACAATGCAAACTGGTTGTTTCCCAACACATTAGGATGGTATCAGGCTAATTAGGATGGTATAGCTCCATTATAGCTATTGCGATAGTATATGACATCCATTTAATCTATGGAAATAACGAACAAGTAGTTATGACAATTGACCAGTGATCTGCGATCCTATTCCCATGACAAAGTACAATTTGTTATTGCACACTTTGCACAGTTTCAGGAATTTCGCCAGAATCGGACACATCAAGCAGCACAAATTTACTCGTGAGGGCAAAGAGCAACTTCATCAAAAGTAAGTACAACCAATGCAAACATTAAATATCAAACAGAAATATTGAACATTAAAAGTAAACATTAAACATTGTACTGTTCTATTGCAATTGCTAACCTATATGACAATCAACCACTTTCACATTATGTTACTCGATCCGAGCTTAAATATTGCTTAACTAGAATAAGTTGCATAATATCTTCTCACTATTGAATAACATAATTATGCTACGTTGAATGGTTTCTACTTAAGAAGGAAAGCCATGGGAACTTTATTTTTGACTTAATTCGGTGTTATTTTGTTATAGGGTGTGTGCCGAGTTCTTGCAACTCTGTAGTCTGTTTTACCCGTAACTAGCTTAGAAATGACGCCGGAAATCTAACAGAATGTTATGACAATGTGTTCGGCTTTACTCCGGGAGTGAACCCAGATGATGATGGCCGCCCACCTTCGATCATGCTTCAGAATTATGCTCCGGATACGGCGACCGCTGCAGGAAGTACCCGAAACCGCCGCCAGATGTCAGGACGGTCGCACCGGCTTCTCACTGGAAACCCGGCGATGTTGCCAGGTGAGGGGGTCTGTTGTGGAGCACATTTCGCTTACCTTGTGTCTGAGAGTTGAAAAACTCTAGCTTTCTGATTGTTGATATTTCGCTAGCATTTTAGTATTCAAGGATATATTTGTATTGGTAAGAAGACAAAACACGAGATAAGAAGCAAAAAGTTGCAGGCCTGTAAGTTTAAAGCGAAATATTTCAAATTTCTATATCAGCTTGAAGCTTCATAATCAACTTAAAAAAGACAGTGCCAATCCATAAACAAGGCCATCTGAGAGATAAAAAGAACACTAAGTAGAATAGGATGGTGCTAAAAGACACTACCATGGAATTACCCCCCCCCGTACCTATGTAATGTCGGTGCCACATTTTTGTTTCACAGGTACGAGTGTCTCCCGGGCTTCATATTCAGCAGCGGCGTCAGTCACGTGACATCCACGTGTCAAGATGGCGGCTGGAGCCGACTGGACCTACCCAGCTGCGTCCCAGGTTCGTACTGAAACTCGTCTCCCAGGCTTCATATTCAGCAGCGGCGTAAGTCACGTGACATCCACGTGTCAAGATGGCGGCTGGAGCCGAGTGGACCTACCCAGCTGCGTCCCAGGTTCGTACTGAAACTCGTCTCCCGGGCTTCATATTTAGCAGCGGCGTCAGTCACGTGACGTCCACGTGTCAAGATGGCGGCTGGAGCCGACTCGACCTACCCAGCTGCGTCCCAGGTTCGTACTGAAACTCGTCTCCCGGGCTTCATATTTAGCAGCGGCGTCAGTCACGTGACGTCCACGTGTCAAGATGGCGGCCGGAGCCAACTCGACCTACCCAGCTGCGTCCCAGGTTCGTACTGAAACTCGCAGCACACACATGATGACGTCATAGGCACCGCCACTATGCTGCACACACATAGTGGCGCATTGGGGATGTTGTCATCACTACTGGGCTGGGTTACTTTAAAGATGAGTTTTTTTCTCGAATGTGAACTTTCCGCAGATAATGTGTTTCTTAGCAAAATATTCATTTTCTTTCAAATTGAATTAATAATTTTGAGATTCCAAGAAATGTTGTATGCCCATACGTTTTTGTTTTGCTGGGGGGGGGGGGGGGGGGGAATCCGCACACCCCTAAGGTGTTTCGAAGATAGAGCAAAAACGGCGGCGCACAGCACCGCCATTTTTTGCATACCTGTTCGGAAATCAACTTCCCACATTGTGAAATTTTTGACCTCAGGTCATCTCAGGTCAGGTCACCAGACCAGGTCAAGTGATGACCCACCTCTAAAACGTTTGCGGTCGTACCGCAGCCACAGTTTTTGGCCGATCGGTTTCAAACTTGCAGGATTTCATAAGGTTTTCTTATATTTTCATATAGCTAGGATTTAATATAGCTACAATTTGTTTATCTCGGATTTCCCATCTCGGTTACCTAAGGTCGGGTCAATTTCGTGACCACCAACACTGTATTGTATTGTATTTAACGACTTCGGGCCATCCACACACATTGTGGCTATTCCTAGCCCGGTGCCACGAGACATAAAACAGTAGGTACATGGGGAAACAGGAAGTTGGCATTCATACTCAGATACATACCGGATAAAACAATGGTGCACGGCTTACAAAACTATGCATCACCACAAAATAGATATAAACTGGTAATGTGAAAACAATAGCACAGACAAAGCATGGCCGCCACACGTTAGTTTACACCTCGGCCTTTCATGTACACCCGCAAGTTCCGTTTAAATGAGGCAGGCCTCAGACCAGTCAGTTCGGTCGGTAAACTGTTGTAAAGACGAGGGACTCAGTAGGAAAACTGACGTCTACCGGCTCCACTGCTTTTGTCAATAAGCATCGACATAATGAAAATAGAGAAGTGAAAACGGTACCAATGTGTCTGTATCGCCGAGACATGTCTCCCAATATGCAACATGACCTACTTGGGTCATTACTTGACCTTGACCTGTGGTCAAATTTATCAGTTGACCTAGCCTGGTCAACATGAATATGATTCGAAGTGCCGTGACAAGAAAAACCCGATGGCGTCAAACGTATTGCTTTATCTTTATTAGGTAAAAGGTATTTGCGAAATACATTTTTGCCCAAAAATAGCCTGTGTGATCTTTGATGACCTCTGGAGCCTAAACTATTGACCTGAGCTAAAATCTGAGGACACTTATTGGGATTGCATTTTTCAAGGGCTTTCTATTGTTTTGCCTGTGTTCCTAGCTATCATAGTTCCCAGGTTATTTGGGGGTGTTCGAAGCGAAGTCTTAAAATTGGAAAATCTGACCTTTGATGACCTCTGGTGACCTCACTATATTGACTTGAACAAAAAAATACCGAATTACTTCCGATAGCTCCGATAGCTATTACTCCGATTCCGATAGCTATATAACGCATTTTTCCACTTGTCGCTACATTGCGTGGTGTTTGAGATCATTGGGGGGGGGGGGGGGGGGGGAAATCAACCCCCCTCCGGGGCGTGTAATTATCAGAGGCCCTCCATGGTGCGCGTTTTAAGCATGTTATACAGTATTGATAAGTAATGTTATTTGATAATTATATAAAACTTCTACGCGACGGAAGATTATTCCGACGTAGCCAAGTGAAATCTAGCGTGTGAAGTGCTTCACAACCTATCTTGTTACTACATTATCCGTGTCAACATGTCAGATCATTCGCACTACCATGATTCACATCACACTCTACCATGATACTAACCGGCGCACTGCAGGGGGTTTGCGCCGAACACGAACTGCAGGGTGGTGGGGGGGGGGGGGGGGGGGGGGAGGGGGGGGGGGGGGTGATTTCCGCCCCACCCCGAGATCTAAAAAACTACGCTACGTAGCGCAAGCAGAACACGGTATTTGATAGCTTGATGCAAGTTCTATCGAAAGTATTTCTGTTTTCTTTTAGGTCAGGTCAAAATTGAGGTCACCAGAGGTCATCAAAGGTCAAATTTGCCAATTTTCCTGTTTTAGGACTTCGCTCCAGAAATTCCCATATATCTCGGAAACTATGCTAATCAGAAACAAACGGAAAAAAGCAAACGCCAGCAAGTTAAATTTTCAATCCACAAATTTGATCTCAGGTTAATATTTGGGGCTCCAGAGGTCAAAAAGGGGATTTTTTTTTGCAAAATCATTTTTCGCTATCTTCTTTTTACTTAATAAAGCTAACGCAACACTGTTTTCGCCATTGTGTTTATCTCGTCAAGGCGCTTCGAATGATATACATGGTGACCTTGTTAAGTCAACCTAAAACAATTACCTCAGGTCAAGGGTAATTGGTGACCAAGTAGGGCATGTTGCATATGGGAAGACGTGTAAACACAGTGCTGTCTGTTTTACTTCTATATCTTCATTATGTCGGGAGTTATTGACAAAAAGTGATGGTGACCTCGCATGACCTCAAATGACCCCATAGGGGTCACTGAACAAAACTTACACTTTGATCATCAAGAATATCCTATAATAACATGATCCAGAATTAATTGGACTAATATCATGCATATCCTTGAAATAGGAAACATTTGTATATTTCCCCACTGACTTATTATGGGGAGGTTACGAAATTGATCTGACCTTAGGTCACTGATATCAAAATGCCGAGATTAACGAATTGTTAGTACTTATTATGCCCTTATGACACCCTGTAAGTTTGAAACTGATCGTTGAGAAACTCTGGCTTTGGCACAACTGCAAACATTTTTGGAGGTGGGGTCCCTGGTCTGGTGACCTGACCTGAGATGACCAGAGGTTATTTTTTTTCGAAGTGTGCGCAATTGATGTCCTAACAGGTGTGTCAAAAACCGGCGGCGCTGCGCGCCGCCGTTTTTTCGATATCTGCGAAAAACCTGAGGGGGGGGGGGGGAAATCAACCCCTTGTAGTGCGCGGGTTAATGCCACGAGTAAGCGTATTACAGCGCTCCAAAAGTCCAAACACGTGTCAAAACTCGAACTGTGAGCTCTACCCGACTTCTCGCCACGTGCTTCAGATCCGTGTCAGCCGGCCAACGGCACGTGCTCGGGCGGCACGTGTCACCACGTGTGTACCGCCGGCATATGTTGGGCCAACTGTGAATGCCCGGAGGGCATGACCCTGCTCGATGGACAGTGTGTGGCAGGTGAGAATCGAAGTGTGTGGCTCCATGCCACTGAAGGTGCGACTTCCCATGCAAAACTCGTACCGTGCCACTACCCACAACGGGTAAGTTTAGAAATGTCGAAGGCGGTCCATGGTTCCAAAAACACATTTAAAACGAGCTTTTCCAAATAAATGCTGCTCATATCTTATCTAAACTAAACCAAGAAATGTCCAATTTCGGCTGGCTTCAGTTATTTTAAGTCTATCAACCCGGTGGTGGCTCGCCTGGCTCCGCCCCTGGTAACTGTCCCGTGACAGCGACCGTCTATCCTCCTCTCCCGACAGACCCGTGTCCGGGCTCGCCCTGCGGCGGACCAGAGGTCACACTGCAGGTCACCGTGGAGCGCGACCCCGACTCCGGCCAGGTCAGCTGCCGCTGCCGCTGTCGGCCTGGCGCGCTACGCATCGACAACCGCTGCATCGGTTAGAAGACACGGCTGTTTGTCGTTTGTCAAATACAGAGTTGGCTGGCATGGTGCACGGCCAATTACAGAGAGATGCAAAATCACTTGAGAGGTGCAAAATCAACTTCGTGAGAGTTTCAACATTACGTGAGAGTTTCAACATCTCGTTATAATTTCAACATCACGTGAGAGTTTCAACATCATGTGAGAGTTTCAACATCACGTGGGAGTTTCATGCTCAACCGCAGAGATTGACAATTAACTGCTAGGTCTCCTATCGGCTCAAGCAGCGGAACAGGCAACTGTGCGGTCTAGTCTGTGCTATGTGCTATCCTATGCGATATGATATGTGCTATGTGCTATCCTATGCGATATGATATGTGCTATGTGCTATCCTATGCGATATGATATGTGCTATGCCTGGCACGGACGAGAATCTCATTACGGCGTTCTAATGTATTGTTGTTTACGTTTCTAAGATTGCTCGATGTCGGTCGGCGGCCGCCCGGCGGGCTGTCCGTGCATCACTAGTTCGAACTGCAGCCAACAGGTGACACCGGTCTCGCAGGTAAGTTTACATCGGCGTTTATCATACTGGTTCGTTTGGAGTTCAGAGCCCAACAAGCTATCTATATGTATAATATTAGTTATTGCTGCATATGACCAACAGAGACCTTTGTATTAACTAGATTGTTGAACTTTTGTCTGATCGATTTTAATGAAGTTGCTCGGTGGAGATGTAGAAACGTGAAGCAATGTGAGGATGGCACATTGTAACTTTATCTTGTTGGGAGAAAAAAAAACACCTAAGCAAGATTCGAGCTCTTCCCGTCTTGACCTACGTTACACTGTAAGTTTCCTTAATGTAACAGAGTATAATATTTTTGCACAATTTTGACCAAAGTGAATGGCGGGAGGCATGGACCCAGGCCCACTGCCCCCGTGCCTACTCCTATGCTGTTCGGTGCTGCCTAAATAGTCGATGTGTTTGTTACGTTGGTCGCGGATGTCATCTATAATAGACTGAATGTGTAATACCGTATTTACACTGTTCGGCCCGTTGACTGGCAAGACGTAGTTCGTGTCTATGATAAACCTGTCCTGGCTTGTGGTCTGGCTATGAATTGTCGCGGACATCAAAGCATACTACGATTCCGCTTTCATTCACGATAACATGTAAATCATCCTGTCTTCACACGACGCCCACGCTCATATGATGGAATGTGACGATATCTTCTCTCTCTCCGGTAATTCCATCCGCACAAAATTGTCCAAGCGTCTGGTCCGTTATCAGAGCGTATCGGCTTAGTGAAATTGTGATAGCATAAAATAAGAATCCTTTAATCTGAACAAGTAATCTTTCACCGAAAACAAGAAAAACTGAACTGATTGCCTGTGTCTCCTTTCCTTCGCTGAGGGTTTGTGGCTTCTTATCTCCCTTCTCTCCTAGGTGACGTGGCCTAGGAGGATCTCCCCTGACACGGCTCCTGACCCCTGACTCAGATCCTGTGACCTAGGAGGATCTCCCCTGACACGGCCCCTGACACGGCCCCTAACACGGCCCCTGGCCCCTGATTCAGATCCTGTGACCTAGGAGGATCTCCCCTAACACGGCCCCTGACCCCTGACTCAGATCCTGTGACCTAGGAGGATCTCCCCTGACACGAACCCTGACACGGCCCCTAACACGACCCCTGACCCCTGACTCAGATCCTGTGATCTAGGAGGATCTCCCCTGACACGGACCCTGACCCCTGGCGTATCTCCTGTGACCTAGAATAATCTCCCCTGACACGGCCTCTGATCCCTGACGTATCTCCTGTGACCTAGGAGAATCTCCCTCTGACACGGCCCCTGACCCCTGACTCAGATCCTGTGGCCTAGGAGGATCTCTCCTGACACGGCCCCTGACGTCGCTCCTCTGCCATTTTCAGGCTCTGTCGGTCCGGGCTGGATTCTGCCTGAGGGGAACGTGCTTCGACTGCCAGCAGTTCCCCAACGGCAGTCCGGAGACGCCGTTCGGGTGCTTTGTCCAGCTGGAAAGCGACCCCCTGACACCCGAAGTATCCCTGGTCATGCCCGAGGCACCTTACGTGCCAACAACGACAACTCAAGTGCCCGCAACCGATGTGCAGGTGCCAACAACAGAAGCGCAAGTAACGGACACGAAAACGCAGGTGCCGACAACAGAAACGCAAGGGCCAACGACGGAAACGCACGTGCCAACGATGGAACCACAACTGCCGACAGCAGAAGCGCAAGTTCCGACAACAGAAGCGCCGATGCCGACAACAGAGCCACAAGTGACGACAACAGAAGCTCCGACAACAGAGGAGCAAGTTTCAACGACGGAAATGCATGTGCCGACAACGGAAACGCAGGTACCGATAACAGAAGCGCCAGTGCCAACAACAGAAACGACAGTGTCAACAACAGAAGCGCCGATGCCGACAACGGAAACGCAAGTGCCGACAACGGAAACGCAAGTGCCGACACCAGAAGCGGCGACGGAAGAGGTACCAACAACAGGAACACCCCAAGCGTACTCACCAGCAAATTCCGAGCCGAATATGGTTGCCACGCCGGAAGATGCTATCCCCAACAAAACGCCCGTCAGCAACCTTTCGACCTCTGTGGCCGCCAACGTTCAACAGGCAAACTCTTCTGCCAAAATCCAGCCAGTACATTCTCCTTCTCTGATTCGTTTTCCCATCACGCCAGTAAGAATTAATCCAGCAAATATACCAGCTAAAATGTACTTAATCAATGTGCCAACCAAAGTTTACTCGGTCGGTGCAACCAGCGAAGTCCAGTCAACTAATGCAGGTAGCAAAGCCCGCCCAACTAGCACACCAAGCAAAGTCACTCCAACCTACCCAGTGCCAACCTCAACCAACATCATTGTTCGCCTAGCTAATACAACCACCGAGATCCGCCTAACCAACGCAACTACGGAAGTTCAACCAGCTAAAGCCACCGCCGAAGTTCGCCCAACTCATCCAACCAACGAAGTCAACCCGGTCAACGCAGCCACCAAGGTCCACCAAGTTGGTGCAACTGTTAAAGTCCGTCCGACCAATGCAACCACCGAAGTCCATCCAACTGGTGAAGTCCATGTCCGCCCTGTCAATGCAGTCGCCCAAGTGAGCCAAAATGGTACAAACTCGGAAGTCCGCCCAGCATATCCAGTCGCCAAAGTTCGGCCAGCTACAACAACCAAAGTGAACCCAACTTATGCAACCACCCAAGCCAGCCCAGCAGTCGCGTACACCCAAGTTCTCCCAGCTAATCCAGTCACGAAGGTTCGCCCAACTATTACAAATTACCAAGTCGGCACATTCAACCCAACAACCGAAGTCCACCCAACCGGTGCCAACCCAGAAGTCCGCCCGACCAATCTGGCCGCCAAAGTCCGCCCAACCGCTAGCAAAAACGAAGTCCGACCAGTGAACACTCCGACCAAGATCCGTCCAGCCACCACTACGGACCAGACCCGCGAAGCCGAAACACCGTCCAAGACTCGGCCAGTTTCCACGACCTCGGCCACACCGAGGCCTCTAGATTTGACGGACCAAGTGATCCTGGCCGTGGTGGAGAATGTGCTGGACGCGATGAACGCTGGATCGGGCCTAGATCCTTACCGGGGCAGCTGGATCTTCCCGCTCAGGCCGGGGTCAGAGGGCGGACCGGTGACCCGTGTGAGACTGGTGGGGAACATCGCGCAGATGTTAAAACGATCGCGGAGGATCCCGGCGGCTCGAAACCTTGTTTGAATTTATGTACTGTATATATCGATTGCCTATGTATAAACTTGTGTTGTAAATATTTGCTTATAACTTGTGTTGTAAATACCTCCTGTCCATGAATGTTCTGCTCTGTTGCAACTTGGCTTGTAAATATAGCTTCTTTATTATTTTGTACGCGAATGTTTCATTGGATTGTATTTGCATCGGAAATATATATATTTACATGTACTTCAGAGTCTTTCAAATCGTGGAACGTCGAATGCGAGGCCAATACCCAAACGCAACTTGCTCTGAAGTCTGATTTCTTGGATCAGAATTGAAAGTAATGTGGTATAAATATTTTGTTTTATAGAGACAGCGCTTTGCTACCATAGGTATACGGGCCAGCTTTAACAATATGACAAATTTCACAACTCAAGGACGGCGGCTTGATCTGAATTGAATGAGGTCACTGATTGAAGTAAGGTTTCGAAGAGGAAGTGGTAAGTTCTACGACCACTGTTGACATTGCGACCGACGCTCACAAAAACCATTTATCGTCCTTAATTCTGACCTGTAGTAGAAGCTCGAAATGAGGGCAGTGAGTAAGGCGAGACACGAGTTCAATGCCGAGGAGTAAATGAAACTAATACTATCACGCTATTTTATCGTACTTAATGTCGGTTAGGATCTCCACAACCTCTGACGTGCGTGACACTCTGGGATGGAGTAACAGGAAGTTCGCAACACCTTTTTTTCTTTCGTAAAATGTATGGCACTTCGGCCCACTCGGACCATTGCGTGCCTGGTTGTTCATATGTTTGAAGTGATTTATATTGCTGATGTTGTTAGGTGAATGACGAGTTTTAATTCATTATGAAAAGTAGCCGTAACAGATATGGATGTTCATTACCGAGTAATGAGGGCAGTGCTAGCGTACGAAATATAACGTACGGTTGCCTTTGGGTCTAAATGTCAGACTAAGGATTTTTTAAAAATAATTTTTAAAAAATAACACTTATCGTGTACGTCTTCTCTATATTTCTATAATCCTATATTCTATATGCTATATAATATATAAAATACAATATAAATATAATATTATGCATTCTACATGTCGATGTCTGGGTGAGATTTCTTGAGATTTGCACCAATATTTTAATATTCTTGGGGAGGAGGTTAGTCTGAGAGGAGGTTGATGACCTGCGTTCTGTACGGACGGCGTGATTGTGGGGTGAGATGCTTGGCAACAGAAAGAGCTCTCCATGCTGGATGGAGTGTGACGACTCGTGGTATGTACCAGCGGGATAAGATGTTGGAAACAGCGGGAGCATGAAAATATAGTTTGTAGTGTAAAGCTGAAAAATATATATATATTTCTTGCCTGGTGGAGTGTAACGAGGAGTCGAGATGGATCGAGCCCGACCTAATGCAACACGTACTGCAGGACGTGACGGCCGCTCCTGATTTGTGTTATTTCCAGTACGTATTGGGGTTTTGGGCGAGGGCTGGACTGTGACAGTCTGGCTGTCACGGGCCGTCCGCGTGCCGCTCTCCTGCCGCCGGTCTGTCTGGGCCGATCCCTAACTAACCATAGCCTGCGGCGCGGGCCCGTCACCGCCGGGTTGAGCGCTAGAGCGTCGGGTCACGGGCGGCTCCGGGGCCGGGGTGGTGGCTGAGGTGCTGGCTTCCACTGTGGCTGGTCTGAGAGGAACTAACAGTTTGAGGGGAGGGAGCTGAGGTAGGGTCTCAGTTTGAGTTCCACACGTGGCCGTTTACTTTTTAGCTACCTGTGCGTAGGTCTTGGAAGCCTGAGTGGGCGTCTTTTTTTCTACCGCGCGACGTGCCTGTGGGTATGACATGTTGGAAGATACCTTCAGGGCGCAAATCTCCTTCCACACAGGACACTGAGTGGAGGTCCCGATGTGATCGGTGGATCCACATCTCAGGCAGTTCGTTTGTGCAGAACAGGCAGACCCGTCGTGCGGCGCTGCACCGCACTTGTGGCAACGGGCCTCCGGCTTACATAATTTGACGCTGTGGCCAAATTGCTGACATTTGTAGCAGCTTAGGTGGTTCAGAGCGTATACCCAGACGTCGTGTCTCAGATATCCAGCGATCAAAGTAGACGGCAATGTGGTGGTCTGGAACGTGGGGACGGGGAGGCTGGTGTCCCGCCTCAGTCAGTCACGGAAAGTTATCGAACGTCGCACGTGCGAGATACCTTCTGGGCGGAGACTTTCGAGAATGTCCTCCTCGGACATAGACATCATCTACGGGGCGAAAATCGTACCCTGTGTGGTGTTTTGGTCGTGGTGTAGCGAGGCAGTGACCGCCTTCTCACAACTTGGTATACTGTAGCAGTTTTTTGGTTTGCGCGCTAGTCGTAGTTTGGCAACGAGTGTGTCGTTTGCCGGAGTTTCGATCTGGAGAGAGGATGAGCCGCAGATGCCTTTCGAGTTGTTTGTTGGGACAAAACACTTTGACTTGGCGGAACGAGACGCTATCGTCCGTGGGCTTAATTACCAGAAACAAGCTAGTGGAATCCAGGTATTGTTCAGAAGTCGTGGTCAATGGCGATCAAGGGTTCCGTGCGTGGTCAGTAGACGAGTGAGGGTCGGTACCGGGAGAGGAGGTCATGAACGAGTGAGGGTCGGTACCGGGGGAAGAGGTCATGGACTAGCGAGGGTCGGTACCGGGGGAAGAGGTCATGGACGAGCGAGGGTCGGTACCGGGAGGAGAGGTCATGGACGAGCGAGGGTCGGTACCGGGAGCGGAGGCATAAGATGAGCGAGGGTCGGTGCCGGGGGCAGAGGTCATGGACGAGCGAGGGTCGGTACCGGGAGCGGAGGTCATGGACCAGCGAGAGTGGGTAGCCGTGGAGTCAGAATCCATAGGGGGGTCAGGAGAGTCGGCCAGGTTCGTGTCAGACTCAGTGTCCGATGAGTCGCCCTTCCGGCGCTTTTTCCCCATCGCGTGGAGAAAACAAGCAACTGAGCCGGAAAACAGTAAACGCAAGTGGGAACGAAACCTAACGCAAAGAAAACGAAACGACGACCATGGAAAAGCGAGCGAAAAGCGTGGAAATCGACGGGTGCGAGTCGACGGAATCGAAAGTCTGTGTTCGCAACACCGCCGATTGACTCTTGAGCTGCCACCATCGATGTTATCAATGTTTAGTTCGATATCGAGAAAGCTTACGACAAAGATCAAATGGATGCTCGACCTCAAGAAGGCGTACGATAAAGCTGAAAATGACGCCACTTGGTTACAGACTTCCTCCCGTGCGCATGTAAACGTATGCGAACGAAATCCAAATAGTTAAGAAACAATGTATGCAAAACGAATGCTATCTTATTTTCTGATCTCTAGTCCCCACCCTGTAAAAATGAGGTTAGTTGGATGAGTGTTACACTTCACAGTGCTTATCGTGAGCTCCCTAAAAATCATGCGCTGAGAAAAGTGAAACAATAACACATTTAAACAGTTAACTCTTCATATTAATTTATTACTGACCAAGACGCGTATCGTATTTATAACTTCTTCATTTGGCCATTCAAAATGGGACATGAAAACAACAGATGATTGATACTTCAAAATTACACAAAGTTCATTCACATCACGTGATTGTGTCACCCGTTATTCTCCTAAGAGGCGAAGCAATCACGTTTTACACATCTAATTTATGTATTGGCAAAACTAATTTCGATGCCATTTCAGATAAAGTTATTCTTTCTGTCTTAGGATTCATACATTCTTTGACTTCAAGTACTGCAGCTTCAAGCGCAATTCTTGTTTTCTTATCTATATGCTCTTTGATTTTGATTGCTTCGCCTCTTAGGAGAATAACGGGTGACACAATCACGTGATGTGAATTAACTTTGAATAATTTTTAAGTGTCAATCATCTGTTGTTTTCATGTCCCATTTTTAATGACCAACTGAAGAAGTTGTAAATACGGAACTCGTCTTGGTCAGTAATAAATTAATATGAGGAGTTGACTGTTTATAAATATGTCAATATGAACGATAACAATAACACATTTGTCGGCAGGAAAATGTAGAAGAAAAGTAATTTCGTGCTCGTTTGTTATGAACGCTAGCTGATCTTATTTTCAATCTCCTACTGAATAATAATGGCTTTCGCAACGCTTGACGAATATACAGACACTGCCTCTTCTGTTTCTCAGGCCTCTTCTGTTTCTCATGGGAGATTCGATGATGTAAACACAGAAAACGCACAATGAACAACCCGGATGAATGATGTTTCTAAAAGATGAGATACTGACGTTGCTAGAGGATAAAGTGATAGTGAAAATTTTAAAAATCAAATAGGCAAACGCCGGGTCATCCCTACTTAATCAGCACGATAAATACTGATAATTGAGCTTAACCCTATTTGTAGCAGGCTCTTGGCTACCCCTATTTGTAACAGGGGGGGGGGGGGGGTGGATTCCGACCCCCGGAGATCTCGAGATCTACTCGTCCGATTTTCACAAATCTAACGGCATATTATTTTTTTACACGATCTACTTTTATAAACAATAGAACAATGCGATTTTTTTTGTATAGGGGGGGGGGGGGGGGGGGGGGGGGCAACAGGGGGGCAAAAACTATAAATTTTAGAGGTATTTGTGATCCAACACAGGTCTCATGTTTATCAACCGATTTTAACGCAACTAATGGGGATCGATAGAGAATGAATTGGAAATTAATATGTGACGATTACTTTTTAAAATTAAAAAAATCACAGGTGTGTACAGTGCACTCAATATGGAGGTGAAGTAAATGCGTAATAAAACATTTTTTTATGTTGTTTTTTTGATAAATTAAATGGTGTGTTATTGTGACAAGACAAAACAGTTATTCAATATATTTTTGGCCATAGGCGGTACCAGGTCAGTGAAAAAGGGAGGTCAAATAGGGAAAAAATAGTAACCGCAGGCAAGTTGCTACCCAGCACTATAAATAAGTTACTGATCGTAAATAGTTCCTTTTTGCATGTTGTACTTCATCATAGGCGTATCCGGATCAAAACTGGGGAGGCGCAAGACCTTTTGATAGGTGTATTATCCGCTATTATGACACTAACTAGTCAACAGTGACTATTTCACTTACAACTTCAATTCACACTGCTTACTCCCATTTGTACCCTTCCTGGACTCGCCTATTATCTTGTAATCGTTCGTAGAGTACCTTGTGGTGCATGTTTCATCCGAAAACTGCAGTATGTTATGTCATTCTAGGCCCATGCAATCTTAGTTTTCTTGCAATAATATGACCCCGTTTCTTCCATTCCTAAGCGCGCCTCTGTAAAAAATGACATCATTCCCTCTCCTGGCCTCATATGTATGTATGTATTAACGTAAACAGACCGTTCCACACGACAGGGTTATTCTTCGGTCTTCCATACATGAACATAAAAATGAGTGAGCTAAAACAGTAAAAAGTGAGCTAAAACAGTTTGCCCTGTTTTGCCGACATCGTACAATTATTGAGCAAGTGTAAAATCTAATGGGCGACACTGCATTCAGAACACACTGAGATTAAATATGCGCATTGTATGAATGGCTAGCCCTATACAAGAATGTGCGCTTTCCGTGATTGTTTCTAGGTCGAGGCAAGGCTAGATGTTTCGATTGTCGGGTATCACGCTCCAGTATTTCGTAGTTGAACTGGATGCGCGACGCCAACGACGAAGGTTTCGCTCTAGTTATAACCTTATGCAACATGCACAAGTCAGAGTATTTGACTAAATCTAACGCATTTAGCCAACCTAATTCACGCAATACATCAGAGATGTGGTCGTATTTCCTGCGTCCTGATATGACTCGTGCGGCAAAATTTAAGATTTTTTGGATGTTCTTAAGAGACGTCACACTGGCACTGCCATACACTTGTACACAGTATCTCACATGTGATAGCACCAGACAATCGACAATGCGCGGCAACACTTCAGCGGGCAAGGCATGCTTTACATGGCTTAATCCGATCAAAATTCCAAAGCAGCGATCAGTGATGTTTTTTATATGATATTCCCATGACAATGTTTCATCCATCACCACTCCTAAATTTTTGACTTTGTTGGAACATTGAATTTGCTCTCCCATAAAATAAAATAATGGGGGCTGCGCAATGCGCTTTAACTGCCTCCTGTCTCCACACAAAATAAATTCAGTTTTTGCCGCATTAACCTTCATGCCATGTTGTTGGAACCACGTTGACATCGTTACTAGCAACTCTTCCATGCTCCTTTGTAGTTCCCCAATTTGATCTCGAGGGCCTGTGACAGCGAGCTGTGTGTCATCGGCATAACGCACCGATGTGACCTTGAAGCCATTGATTTTAGCTGGAATGTGGCATGCGAGATCGTTGCTAGCAATGTTGTACAGTAATGGGCCGAGACAAGTACCCTGGAAAGTCCCAATTGTGATAGGAAGTGGCTTTGAAAAACTGTCCCCTACTTTAACCCGTTGTACGTGTCCGTGTAGGTAGCTTTTAAACCAGCCTGATGAAATTTGCAACAATTCTAATTTATTAATGAGCGTTTTGTGATCAATAACATCGAAGCAGCGACTCAAATCAATGAGAACCAATATGGAAATTTGGGATCGATCCATGCCCCTGAGAATTTCGTCAGTCATTGTCAATAGGGCGGTACATGTCGAATGTATGTGCATGTATCATTATAAGCTAACCATCTATTGTGCTGTAATCGCTAGCATGTCGTCATGACCATGCCAGTCACCCCCTTTTCATGTGCCTGAATACGCCCCTGCAACTCTATATGTAATACATTATGCAAATAATGGAAGGAAAAGTTATCTTTTACATCTTGATAGCTATAAATGCCCCTTACTTCGCTCTATTGGGTTCCCGCCAAGCATTGAATACTTCCTGGAAACCCCCACCTTACAAGCCCCTGAAACCGCCTCTGCCATGCAATATTTATGATATTTCATTAACATCAACTAATTTGCACTTGTTGCAATCACCGTAAACCGATGTAACTCCTTCATACTTGAGGCAGTTAGGAAGAAACTGTGAAGCTCGCATTTCCGTATTATCGCCAAATGTCGCCGCAGAACCCTCCCAAAACGTGCCCTGGAACCGCCTCTGTTCAGGTTAAGAACGTAAAACTTTGACTCCGTATGCGGAATTTAATGCTAGGGAAAGTCCCAAAATTGAATGGGCCTGGTCTTAGCCGTTCGGGAGATATCTGGGAAAAACATGAGGGGGGGGGGGGGGGGGGGGCGGAATCCGCCCCCTGTTACAAACAGGGTTAATGATGTTTAATTCGATCGAAACTGAGAATTGAGAATTGAAGCTGAAACTGCGAATGGAAACCTCCTCTTCCTCCTTATTTGAGTGAAGTATTTTCTGGAAGACATAAAAGCAGATCGGTGCTTCTCGTTTTGCTTTTAATATACGTTTTTGGTTCAACTATGTTAGCTTTTATTTCGTATACATACACTGTCCCGAGTCCCCAACACCCTTTAGGTTTTATCCTTATTGTCAAACACGGCATGACTCGTCACAGTACACACCTAACTAAGCGAGCTGATAACGTGGACGTAACACTCATACAACAACTTAAACGACTATCCTGCCCGGTGCATTGCACACAATAAATACAGTTATAAATACACATGCACATTGCACACCGTTCAATAGGGATTTCCAATGTGGGAGCACCTGTAATCACTCGTTGTTAAACCAAATATAACAACATCGATGTCGCTCCGTTAACACTCACATATAAACACAAGTACATGTCAATTTATCCACGATCTACGCAATCACAGTGCTAGTTTTTCACTGTGCTCGGCTCTCGAACCGCGCACCTTTGAAATGGACACCAAGGGCTTAGAGTGTAAGAAACTTCGCTACGAAATAGGTAACGATCAGGCAGAGGTTTCTCTTCCACGAATGACACAGCCGTTCTACAAAGTCATTCCACAAAACCTCTCAAACCCATTCGGTTAAAAACATCCAGATTGAGCCGAGGAATGCTTCCACCTACGCACAACGTCATCTTGTTCTGCACAGTGAGCGGCTCGAGCACCAGGGGCGCCACCGCGCTGCGGCCCTCCTCGTTGTCACACAACAGGCGCGCCAGGCTGGCATTGCGAACCTCCCGCAGCTGTTCGTCACTCAGACTGCGCTCGTAGAAGAGCCGGTCACCGTCGCGCAGTCGCCGGAACTGGTCCGCGATGACGCACTGGAAGGTGGGGCCCACCTTGGCGGAGGGCGCGCGCCGCTCCAGCATACCGCCCACCCATAGGTCGACGTCACGCGGACCGACGTAGGTGGCCCGCAGCGCCTCCAGCTCCGGATGATCCATCACACCCTCCAGGTCGGCCCAGTCGGCCACCGTCTCGCCGGTACACAGCTGGCGGACGGCGGCGTATGTCGGCAGGCCCAGCTCCCGGCCACGCAGGACATCCACTGCCGCCAGTTCCAGTGTCGGTGACGTCTCGGCGACCGCCATAACGTGCCTACTGAAAGCAGAGGTTTTCCGCAGCACGTCTAGGAACGATCGGTTTGACCTTGGAGATGACGCAATCCCCTGGCGTCGTTCGCCCACCCTCGGCCGTTGCCAGAAGCAGAACGCGGCCGCTGCGAACTCGACGCTTACCGTGGGGTCGACATCGATCCCGTTGTTTGGTGGGAGAGAGATCGCCCGCGCAGCGGTGGCGCCCAGCACGTGCGGAAGGTACTCGCGGTAGGTGATGTGCTGCCACTCGGCCACCACCACGCGGCGCGCCACCTGGAACACGCGCTCGTCTCCCCAGAGCGGGTGGTTCCGCCGCACGGCCGCTGCCACCCTGTTGTGCTCACGCAGAAGCAACTGGCGCATCTTGTTCTGAGACGGCTCAGACAACACTTCGTTCCCCTGGTTCCCCAGCCGGCGTGCCTCTCGACCCCACACTCTTTTGTGGTTGAGCGTCTTCCTGAGCATATGTGTAAGCAGGCTCTTTAAAGTCAGTTGGGGAATCACTACGCGGACGGGACCAGGAGGGCCAGCAGGGCCCGGTCGTCCTCTCGGTCCAGGCCGACCCGTGTATCCAATCCATCCGGGCGCTCCCCTCTCTCCTTTCGGCCCCGACAGTCCATCCTTTCCGTCTTTACCTGGGAATCCTGGAGGTCCGTACACCCCACGCAGGCCCACCGGTCCGCGTTCACCATTCATCCCCGGAATTCCGTCTGCACCAGGGTGACCCAGATCCCCAGGCACACCGTTCATCCCCGGAGCGCCCGGTATTCCATCCTGGCCGGCTTTTCCGGGTGGCCCGATGTCTCCAGATTTGCCAGGAAGGCCCGGTTGACCTGCATAGCCACGAGGACCCGTAGGACCGGGGGAACCAGCCGGACCTACTTCCCCCGCTTTGCCCTTGGAGCCTGGGCTGCCTGGGTCCCCACGGCTGCCAGGAGGGCCTTTGACAGATTGACCAGGAAGACCAGGTTTTCCAGACATGCCATCCTTTCCAGGAGGGCCTTTTGGTCCTTCAGGCCCCCAGTCGCCTTTGTCACCCTTCTCGCCAGGAGGACCTTTGATGGAAAGGCCAGGGAGACCAGTTTGCCCAGGCTTGCCTTCCCGACCAGGAGGGCCTCGTGACCCTGTAGGTCCCCGGGCACCTTCGCCACCTTTCATGCCAGGAGGACCTTTGATGGATTGACCAGGGAGACCAGGATTTCCAGGCTTGCCGTACCTCCCAGGAAGACCTTGTGGTCCTTCGGGGCCCTGGTCACCTTTGTCACCTTTCATGCCAGGGGGGCCTTTGATGGAGTCACCAGGTAAACCAGACTTCCCAGGGTTGCCGTCCGTCCCAGGAAGGCCATGTAGTCCTTCGGGGCCCGGGCTACCTTTGTCACCTTTCATGCCAGGAGGACCTTTGATGGAGTGACCAGCTAAACCAGGATTTCCAGGCTTGCCGTACCTCCCAGGAAGACCTTGTGGTCCTTCAGGGCCCTGTTCACCTTTGTAACCTTTCATGCCAGGAGGGCCTTTGATGTATAGGCCAGGTGGACCAGGTTCTCCAGGTATGCCATCCTTGCCAGGCGGACCTTGTGGTCCTTTAGGTCCCTGAGGACCATTATTTCCCGGTTTCCCTGGTCTCCCATGTCTCCCAGGCTTACCTTGTTTGCCTTTCATCCCTGGTTCGCCCTTCTCACCTTTCATAGGTGGTGGATAATACGGATGCAGAGGGTGATCGGTAGGCTTATGCGTTGGCTTAGGAGTTGGCTTAGGAGTTGGTTTAGGAGGAATTAGGACCTTCTCAGCGTCGCCTCCATTAGGCACTTTATAGTCATAGCTTTTTCCAGCAGCAACTTCTAATTGTCGGGGCTGGTGGGAACTGAGAGACCGCTGATTTAGTGCTACACGCAGGTCAACGTTAGCAAGCCCAAGTGCTCTGCTTTGACGACGAAGTACGTTCGCTCCTGCAGCGTCGTTGCTCCGAAAATCGGACAGCTCCAGCAGCTGATCCACACCCTGCTGCTGGAACTCCAGGTCTTCCCTGAGTCTGCCATCTTGGAGTACCCTCAGCTGGCGGCCAGCCTCCTCCGAGCTGCCGTACAGCATCTCCAGGTCCAGGTAGGAGGAGGCAGTCGTCAGCGGCGTCGCCGGCCGCATCACGCAGTCCAGCTCCGGCGCCGGCAGCGCACGCACGAAGCTGACGCAGCGGCCGTCGACGTCCAGCGGCAGGCAGGCCGGGTGGCTCTCCGAGCAGCAGTCTGGCTCGCGGTCGCCCGGCAGGCGGAATGTAGTGATCCGCGCCAGGTCCTGCTGAAGATACTCTGACCAGGCACTGGCCCAGCCGTTGAGTGCGTCGACTGAGAGTCTTGGGGACATCAGCGCAGCGACAGTCTCCGGAGGGGGCAGCGAAGAACCGTCGGCGGCCTCTGAGCGGGGAGAGAAGAACAGGTGGTCTTCGTAGGTGGCGCTGGTGAGCCGGCCCAGGCCAGTAAAAGAGCGGCCCAGGAACGGTTTCTGTGGAAGGAGGGGCGCTGCAATCACACAGAGAAGTAGGAGGTGACTGGACTCTGGCAGGATGCTCCTTACTCTGCTCCATTGGGCATCACATTATATGAAATATCGCCGTTTTATCTCAGCTGTATGTTCGTCTGGTGATAATGATTACAATTTATATGTCGTAGTTTGTCCGGCATACCGTACATATCAATGCTACTACATGAGGAATAGCGTCCCAGTTGCTATGATAACACGCAAGTCCAAGTTCCAATCATATTAGGCTTTGCTGATATTTATGCACCATTACCTTCATTTGGAACAGGAAAAGAAGTGAAAATAACGCATAAAAAGGAAGTATAACAAGACAAAACAAACAATTTGTACGGTGCATTGCACCACCAAACGTTGTGCACTCAATAGTTAGAGTTCGATCCAGGCCCAACCCTCTGTGGTTACTCTCTTCAGTGATAGCTTATTCCGTGCTCACCTCTCTGTGGTTACACTCGCCGGTGAGAGCTCGGTTCATTCTCACCTCTCTGTGGTTACACTCGCCGGTGAGAGCTCGGTTCATTCTCACCTCTCTGTGGTTACACTCGCCGGTGAGAGCTCGGTTCATTCTCACCTCCATGTGGTTACACTCGCCGGTGAGAGTTCGGTTAATTTTCACCTCTCTGTGGTTACACTCGCCGGTGAGAGTTCGGTTCATTCTCACCTCTCTGTGTACACTCGCCGGTGAGAGTTGGGTTCATTCTCACCTCCATGTGGTTACACTCGCCGGTGAGAGTTCGGTTCATTCTCACCTCTCTGTGATTACACTCGCCGGTGAGAGTTCGGTTCATTTTCACCTCCATGTGGTTACACTCGCCGGTGAGAGTTCGGTTCATTCTCACCTCTCTGTGGTTACACTCGCCGGTGAGAGTTCGGTTCATTCTCACCTCCATGTGGTTACACTCGCCGGTGAGAGTTCGGTTCATTCTCACCTCTCTGTGGTTACACTCGCCGGTGAGAGTTCGGTTCATTTTCACCTCCATGTGGTTACACTCGCCGGTGAGAGTTGGGTTTATTCTCACCTCTCTGTGGTTACACTCGTCGGTGAGAGTTGGGTTCACTCTCACCTCTCTGTGGTTACACTCGCCGGTGAGAGTTCGGTTCATTCTCACCTCTCTGTGGTTACACTCGCCGGTTCGTTTCATTCTCACTTCTCTGTGGTTACACTCGCCGGTGAGAGTTCGGTTCATTCTCACCTCTCTGTGGTTAAACTCGCCGGTGAGAGTTCGGTTCATTCTCACCTCCATGTAGCTACACTCGCCGGTGAGAGTTCGGTTCATTCTCACCTCTCTGTGGTTACACTCGCCGATGAGAGTTGGGTTCATTCTCACCTCCATGTGGTTACACTCGCCGGTGAGAGTTGGGTTAATTCTCACCTGTCTGTGGTTACACTCGCCGGTGAGAGTTCGGTCCGTGTTAGTCTGGTCACAGTCGGTGGTCTCAGCTGGGGTACAGCCGGGGACACTGCTCTGCTGCAGCTCTGGGTCTCTGTTGACCACCGCCGAAACCCTGTAGCGAAATGGGATGTGAGATGAGGTAAAATGCAGGATTCTTCCATCCTCGCGTATCTACCATTTTGTTTGGAAACGCAGAGAGGATTTTTACTGACGCTGAGCACAGAATAGTTAACTTGCTGGGGACATTGATGAGCTAATGCCTATAACGTTTCTCCCGTAGTGTGTGCTACGGGAAACACTGCTCAGCACATTACTGGCAAAAATGCCGTTATGTCCATATATCACTTTGAAGATTTAACATTTCGCGGGTGACGTAATTAAAAACGTCGTTAAACTTCAGTAATCAGTAAACGGAATAATTTGTAAAACAACTATTTTTCGAGTGAGTGACTGGAGGGCTGTAAAGCGCCTGTACAAGTACACCTTCTGACACACGAGAACACCTTCTGACACGTTACTAATGATTCTCTCCGTCCTTAACAGCATGCGAGCAACTCACAATGTCGTCTGATTGCTGATGGCCTGTATGACGAGCAGCCGGTGTAGTCCGATCCTTCCCACCTCCTGGGCCGCGGCTGGGTCGCCCCCGGCGGTCGTCTGCAGACCGGTCAGGTCAGCCTCCTCCATCCCGGGCCGGTGCACCACGGCAGTCAGCCGCTCCTCCAGCTCCTCCAGCTGAGCAGAGGCCAGGGAGCCCTGCCGCTGCGCCGCCTCGCTGGAGAAGGAGCCGGGCGGCGCTGACAGCACCTGCTGGCGGCCCGCCAGGTGGCGCGCAGGCTCGGTCAGCAGGCCCGGCAGATGAGACGCAGGGTCTATCAGTGGGCCCGCCAGGTGGCGTGCATAGTCCGTCCAGTGAGGCGGTACGCTGCTGCTGATGCTGCTGCTGCTGCTGCTGCTGCTGCTGCTAAGAGCAGCCAGCATTAGCTGTAAGCAACGGACAAACAGGAATATTGTGAAATAGAATACCTGCTCAATGGTCAAAGCAAATTTTTCTCTCTCTCGCAAAGAAGCATAATCACACGAGCCTGACAAGTCAAGTAACCAATGCAACCATGCATCGTAATTATAGTTGAGAATATTGGTTTATTGAATTCATCACACAGAAAAAAGAAGAGCAGCCTGTGGCATACACCTAAACACAGCCTCAACGAAACCTAGGTGGTTCGCAGACTGGTAAATAACTGCTGATATACTTAAAGACATAAAGACATAAAGACATAAAAGAAAAGTGCAACAAAGAGCCTCTTGGGCCCATCCGAGGTTGCACCCCACCCCACCCCCCCCCTCCCCTCCACCAGTCTCGCCCCTTCAAATCACCTTACTCTACCTGCATAAAAAAGGCTAATCCCACGAGTATTTATGAACTAATCCCTTCTCTGTAAAGTATTTATCTAATCTAATTTTGAAGGAAGCAAGTGTCACTGCATCAGCGACATCCCCTGGTAGCATATTCCAATGTCCTACAGCCCTTCTACTGAAAAATGACTGTCGTAGCCTAGTCCTACTTTGTTTCATAATGAGTTTATGCTGATGACCTCTACCTCGATTTTCCCTATTGAACTCAAACATACCCTTTAAATATCCAGAATGCTGACTATTTACAAATTTGAAGACTTCAATTAGATCTCCTCTTAGCCTTCTATATCTAAGTGAAAACATACCCAATTTCTTTAATCTATCTTCATAAGGTAAACTACCAAGACAATTAACCATTTTTGTTGCCCTTTTTTGAACTCTTTCTAACAACCAGCAATCTTTCTCATATGTTGGAGACCAGGCTTGTACACAACACTCCAAATGTGGTCTAACGTATGCACAATACAGTTTTGTTATTACCTTTTCACTCTTGTAGGAAACATTTCTGTTAATGGCCCCTAGCATTCTAAGTGCCTTTTTCCTAGCTTCTACAACCTGGTCTGACGCTGATAGTCTATTGTTTACCACGACACCTAAATCTCTTTCCTTTTCAATCTGCTCCATTTTCTGCCCACCCATTTCATACCTATGTTTACTGCTAACCCGTCCAGCGTGCATAATCTTACATTTACTCAAATTGAATTTCATCTGCCATGCTTCAGACCACTCAACTAGCTTCTCCAGATCTGATTGAAAAACATCCTGATCATGTTTTCCTCTAATAATCCTGACAACTTTTAGATCGTCTGCAAATTTCAAGACTTTGCTGTCTATACTGTTCTCAATTGCATTCACAAATATTATAAAAAGCAATGGGCCCAGGACTGAGCCCTGTGGAACCCCACTGAGAACCTCCTTCCATTGTGATTGGCACCCATTCAATATAACCCTTTGCTGGCGTCCTGAAAGCCACGTTTCTATCCAATCCAGAATCTTGCCCCTGATCCCATGAATTTTAAGTTGCAACCCCAGTCTTGTATGGGGGACTTTGTCAAATGCTTTACTGAAATCAAGAAAAGCTACATCTAGCTGTTTACCCTGATCAAAGCTATCTGTTGCAACATCCAAAAACTCCAGAAGATTAGTTAAACAAGAACGGCCCTTCCTAAAGCCATGCTGTGTATCCTTGATGAGTTCATTTTGCTCCAAGAATTCAACAATCTTATCTCTGATGATTGATTCAAGCACCTTGCAGACTAATGAGGTCAGACTAACCGGTCTATAGTTTTCCTCTTTACTTCTATCTCCCTTTTTATGAATAGGAACAACATTTGCTCTTTTCCAATCAAGTGGAATTTTACTATCTGCGAGTGATTTAGAAAATATTATGGCTAATGGAACCGACAACTCCCTTTCAGATTCTCTTAAAAGTCTAGCATGGATTTCATCAGGTCCTTCTGCCTTGTTAGGCCTTACTTTCTTTAGATATTCTAGAACAAGTTCACTACTTATGCCACCTAGCTCTCCTATAGTCTCCTCTGTCTCTGGCTCAGGCTGAAGTGCTGCAATACTACTCTGGTCCTCGATAGTAAAGACAGATTGAAACTGATCATTAAGCACTTCAACCATTTCACTGTCCTTGCTAACTAACACATCATCTACCTTAAATGGACCTATATTTTTGGAAACTTTACTGAACTTATAAAAACTGAAGAACTTCTTACTATCTGCATTACAATGTCTAGCTAAATCAAGTTACTTTGCCCTTTTAGCTGCTCTGACCTTTTTCTTAACTGAACTTCTTGCATTCTGGTAGGCCTTCTGATTTATATCTAGTGAAGATCCCTTCAAAATGCCAAATGCACTTCTTTTAGCTTGTATAGCACTCCTTACTTCTGGGGTAAGCCAAACTGGTTTGCCCTTGGTTCTGTTACGTTTGTGCCTGAGGGGTATATGCCGATTCTGAATTTGGCTTAATCTAGCTTTGACAACATTCCAGGCCTCACATGCATCTAAGCCTGCCAACTCAACGTTCCATTTTATCTGTGCGAGGTCATTTCTAATACCATCAAAATCAGCCCGGCTGAAGTTTGGAACCATAATAAGGTTATCTTTGGGCCTCATTTCTGATGAGATATTGAATTTAACCATATTGTGATCACTGGTTCCTAGACCTTCACAAATACTTATGTCACTAACTAGATCACTTGATGGGATAAACTTTCTCTGCATTATCTCTTGGTTTACTTTACACGCATAAATGGAAGAAATTGGGAAGTAGAGTATTTTACGGCATGACAATCACATTTGGAAGTGAGAGTAAGGAGAAAATGGATGTAATTCGAGGACATGTTTTGGAAAAAGATGGTTTGAAGTGGACAACGGTTTGAAGTGAAGTGGACGACAAATTGTCTGACAATTTATCACGAAAGTACGTATTGACAACAGCATTAAGACGGAATGGGTAGAAAAGGGGCATCATTTGCCAATGGTTTGTGATAACTGGGGATGGGCTTTTGATAAACTGGGTGAGGTAGAATCGATACCAAAATTGTACCCCAAATACAATTTGACTCCAAGGATCAAGTGACAACACCTAAGATAACACATCAATATCTCCATAATAAATTACATTCAGAGAACAAGCAATAAAACACTTTGAACATACGTTCCGCTTTTGTAGCTGGGAAGCTGTACTATATATTTATTGACGTACATTGAACGTATATCCAATACAACGCCCTTATTGGGTCGGAAACTGGGCAGACGGTTCTTAAGCATTCATTCCCAATGCAAATAATACTTAAAAACCTTACTTTGAACTCAAAAATTCGAGACAAATTGCTTCCCAAACGTAATGTTCACAATTCATGTTGCGCTGTTGCCTTGGATACGCATTGAGTTAACGGTACCCTTAGATTCTGAGTCCGCGTTTTCAAAGTTAAAACTATTTATTTTACATGGAAACTTGGTTTAGTTTGATCAAAGGCCGGTGCTCAATTATTTCATTGATATTGCGCAGTAAAAACTGAAGAGCATTTCCAGTATGGCAGACTAATAAAAAATAAAACACCACGGACTAGAGACTGCAGTAACTTACACAATGGCAGCACCAAACCTTGGAGACTGCAGTAACGAACAAACTCTAATACCAAGTACTGGAGACTGCAGTAGCGAACACACACTAACACCACGGGCTGGAGACTGCAGTAGCGCACACAACACCAACACCACGGGCTGGAGACTGCAATAGATCACACATCAATCGTTATCACACATCAATCGTAACATCAATCGTTGGAGGTTGCAACGGCGTACACCAGTAAAACACCAAAGTAAAGGCAATATCACCATAAATTGTACTAGTCCACAGTCTAGCAGTACAAGGACGGCAATACGACACAGTGGCATTTTATCAATATAACAGCCTACAGCTTATAATAGCCTACAGAACATCATCCAAGCAACGGATGATGATTCAAAAGATTCCACCTACTCCAGTTATAGAGTCAACCCGTCGCAAATGATTGACCTGCGACCCGACACGTTGGGTCCCTTTGACGGTCGGGTTCGCTGTTGTCCAGCCCTGAAGCTGAACTGCATGTTGCAAGAAAGAGATTGGGAGATAAACTACGCTTGTTCTGGACTACAGAACATGCTTAATTTATTTAGGTAATAAGTGTTTTTATTCCTGCCACTCCACAACAGGTCGCAGTATTACTTAATTAGAGGGAGTATCGTATATTTTACGTGACACTTAAATGCCACTAAAATGCCCTTATTGGGTCGGGAACCGAGCGGGTGGTCCTTTAGCGTTATTTCCCAATGTGAAAGAGCACCTGAATCTTTGGTTTGAGTTAAATAGGACCCACCAGAAACGGTGACCTCCACCACCGTTCTTCGCCGGCCGCACGCGGTCACGTGACCGGGCGGGTCAGTCCGGGACGGCCGAGCGAGAGGCGTGGCCACAACCACAACCAGAGGTGGATCGTGGTCCCAACCAAAACCATAGGGAGACAGGGTTGTTCGTCGGTACGTGCTGCTCCTAAACCTGACAACGCAGAATTAAAAAAAAATAGTACGACATATTTATGTCATAAACGTTCTTGTCTGCAGATTTTTTGTCACATCACCAAGTAGTTGTGAAGAAGTTAGCCTCTGAAAACCCATGGCTACGGTCGGGTCGCTAATTCGTTGACTTTTACCCCTAGTGAACGGAAGACCTCGCGTCCGCTCGGCCATGAACGACCATATATTGTGCCACACCGAACAGACAATGAACGACAAAACGAGTCTTAATGAAGCGTGACAGCAAAGATGTTTTATGTGTTCCTACAAAGTTTGGTCCATGCCTTAGCGAATGTTTTGCGGCGTTTTTGTTAGCATCGTATCATGACATAACATTGATATTGCAGCTCTGATAAATGTTAATTTGCAATAAATGCTAATACATATTTATGACTTGGTTTTAGAAACATGATTTGCATGGCCATTCATAATTATTTCATAAATATTCATAATTTTAGTTATGACCTCGACTAAGCTGTAATGTGATGGTCACTCTCATATTCTCTGGCTGTATCTGATGTTTTGTTTACAAAAAAGTGCCTAATATAAAATTTGCCGATACCATCAATAATAAAACGCGACTATGCATTGCATACACTTTGTAACCACTTGGCTAAATTATATGACACATTCAATATGAGTTGAGTACAGTACACCTCTTTACAGTACAGCTCAGTACAGTATGAGTTAGTACGAGTTGCGCTGAGTTATTTACCGATAAGATGAGAGGCATCATCCTCGTTTTTCGACTCACGAGTCACGACCCATTGACTCCTTCAGAACACCATCCTCCTCACACAACTAAGCACACCTCACTGCCCTGTCATTTCTCCGGCTGCGATATATAACATGACTAGCCCCCCCCCCCCCAGCACTCCCACTACCCCGCGGGTTAACCGATTCATTCCGGTTGCGTCTCTCTTCACGGAAGTTGTTCCGAGATGATGCTGCGGTCACAAACCTGTTGCATCTGGAGCGCGAGAGGCGACCCTGGTCAGCGGGGAAACTGCATGCGGCGTGTGGCGTGTTCAGGGGGCCCCGCTGGGTTTGGACGCCTCGGATAATCCCTGTGTCATGCTACCCGGATCTGATGACATATGATGGGGTGTTGACGTCTGTCGTGAACTATGTACATTGTACGTGGCATGGTTGGCCTATATCCCGTGCTCGCAAGGTTCATATGCAACACACACCCACACCCACACCCACATACACAGACACAGACACAGACACAGACACAGACACACAGACACACAGACACACATACACACAGACACACAGACACACAGACACACAGACACACATACACACAGACACACAGACACACAGACACACATACACAAATACACACAGACACACAGACACACAGACACACAGACACACAGACACACATACACACAGACACACAGACACACAGACACACAGACACACAGACACACATACACACAGGCACACAGGCACACAGGCACACAGACACACAGACACACAGACACACAGACACACAGACACACAGACACACATACACACATACACACAGACACACAGACACACAGACACACAGACACACAGACACACAGACACACAGACACACAGACACACAGACACACAGACACCCATACACACAGACACACAGACACACATACACACATACACACATACACACAGACACACACACACACACACACACACACACACACACACACACACACACACACACACACACACACACATTACAGCACACAATAGGATAACACACCATATCACAAATAGCACTACTGACTGTAGCAGGTGCGCACATTCCACGTGGGAATCGCCGCTCCTGCACGCTGTGTCAGTGACATAGTCAGTCAGTCAGTGCCGTAGAGATCAGTGACATCGAGTGTTCGTAGGTTTCGGACTGCTCTGGTCTGTTCTGTGTGCTGTTACAGTTGTATTTCAGTGGTATTTCAGTGGTATTTCAGTGGTATTTCAGTGGTATTTCAGTGGTATTTCAGTGCTGTCTTGATCGGACTGTATCCGACATGTTTATCCTTTTAAACATTGCCATTTCAATGAAGACTATCTGCTTGGTAAAAACACAGGTGGCCTTCGGTGGGAACTGTGATAAACGGATAACAAAGTTATAGGCACGACTGATAATTATCATACGTAAAAGCACTCCGCTCTCTTTTACTTTAGTTGATTGTTTTTTATATTATCAAATATTAATAATATATATTACCTTCATAGGCATGATCAATAGCCAAAGGTAATATTGATAGCTGTTGACTTAGGAATAAGAATGTGCTATTTGTAATGTTTGCATATATTTCTTAACCCGCGCCGTGCCGGGGGGGGGGGGGGGGGGGGGGGAGGGGAGATACACCCTCAGGTTTTTCGAGGATAGCGAAAAAAACGGCGGCACACAGCGCTGCCATTTTTGGTACAGCTCCTTAAGCATCAATTGCCACATAATGCAAAAAAATCCTCGGGTCCTATCAGGTCAGGTCACCAGACCAGGTCACGTGACACCACCTCCCAAAAACTTGTGGTCGTACCGCAGTCACAGTTTTTGGATGGTCGGTTTTAAACTTGCACAATTTCATAAGACCATTTATATCTACAATTCGTATATCCTGGCTTTTTTTTATATCAGCGACCTAAGGTCGGGTCAATTTCGTGATCTCCCAATTATAAGTCAATGGGGAAATATTCAAATGCTTCCTATTCTAAGGATAAGCAAGATATCAGTCTAATTCCTTCTGGATCATGTTATTATAGGCTATTCTTGATGACGTATGTGCAATTTTTGTTCAGTGACCCCTACAGGGTCAGCCAAGGTCATCCGAGGTCACCAACAGTTGCATTTCAATAACTCTCGACATAACAACGATATAAAAGTGAAACCGACATCAATGTGTTTGTCTCGTCGAGGAACGTCTTCCCATATGCAGCATGTCTTACTTGAGTCACCACTTAACCTTGACCTGCGGTCAAATTTTTTAGTTGTTTTTACCTGGTCAACACTAAATTGATTCGAAGCACCTTGATGAGGCAAACACGATGGCATCAACATTATTGCCTTGCCGTTATTACGTAAAAAGCTATGCGTGAAAAACTGTTTTCTAAAAAATAGCGTTTTTGATATTTGATGAGCTCTGGAGCCTAAAATATTGACATGAGCTAAAATCTGAGGACATCATGTCGATTGAATTTTTCAAGAGATTTCCATTCCTTTTTTCATTTTGTTCCAAGCTATCATAGTTCCTGTGATATCTGGGGGTTTCTGGAGCAAAGTCCTAAAACTGGAAAATTTGACCTTTGTTGACATCTGGTGACCTCAATATTGGCTTTAGGAAAACAATATTGAACTACTTCCGAATGCGCTTGTCGAGAACTTTCGAACACCTTTTCCTGTGTCTTTCTACCCCTTTTAGTTTTCGAGTTAGAGGGGGGGGGGGGTTGTGTCTAAACGCCCCCCCCCCCCCCGGATGGCGAAGGTAGCGCCGAGCACCGGTACGGCGCGGGTTAAAGGGAAATATTGACCTTTTCCCACACAAATGGAGTTATTACATGAAATCGACAGACGAGACCAAAATATATTGTACATTGATCACATTTTGCATAAGGAACATTCCTACCGAAATATATTTCAAGTTAAAGTTGGTAAGCGTTCCACACTTTTAACGACCGGTACTCTCAAGTACTTGGTAACGAATTTCGGTCCCCACCAATATCTGGTATTGCTTTTTGACGAAATGATATGGAAAATATGTCTTGCACTCTGTCTATTATGATTATGTGCCCTACTATCCTTAACAACCAACATACATTTAATAAAAGGTGTCAAATTAGCAGTTAACTTATGCATCCAACGACGGCCTAGTTGGTGGCTGCGCCCCTCAATTTTGGAAAACAATCGTCATAATGTTGATTTATTTTCAATATTAGGAGTTTTGTATATTTTTGTCTCTGGCTGTATATCATACAATGCTTTATCTTATCAATAAGAATAACCACTTTTCTCAAAAGAATGAATAAACAATCGAAAAAGTAGCAATGAAGTCGGAGGTTCATTTATACACCCAACGGCGACATATTTAGTGTCGGCGATTTGCTTCAGGGGCATTTTCCAACGTTGAACAAATTGAAACAAAAGTGCCAGATATGTTGCGCTCCCTTTAGTGAAGGGAAACACTGATCATGAACTCCGAAAGAAGAAAATGTACTTGCTTTTTTAAATTACCCCCAAAATAATTTCCGAAATACAAAAGATGTGCTTTCATTTTTAAATTGAGACTCGATCAATTTAATACCATACACGTTGCATAAGATAATGCATAAACATAGAATAAAATGTCAATATTTCCTTTTAAGCGAATTATGTATTGCAACTATTCGTTCATATCCATGAAATAATGAATTATATGAAGACAAGTGCCGATTACATGTATAATGCTTCAGCGATTTTGGCCCACAAATGTCGTGACTTGAGTGGAACTCCTTGATGTCCTTAAAACATCTGCTTTGCGGGCTACGTTCGGCGAAAATGCGCAGTGACAAAGATCTATCCTAGTAGCGTTATCGTTCATCGGCATGTGTACCTACTTAACCCAGTGAGAGCAGGATTCCCGTCACTGAAAGGAGGCTGGCTGGAGGAATGGCATGTACTTTCTTTTCGGAGCCCGCAGGACACTTCAAGTCACGAGCTTTGATTAAAAATGATAACGTGCATGTGAAATACTTCTCAATCATCATAGTGGGGCTTTCCGAAGGATCATTGTCACGAGTTAGCACACCCAGGAAAAAAACGAATTAAAGTTGTTGATAAACTCAGGGGGGGGGGGGGGGGGTCGAAGTTTAGTTCCTACTAGATCTGGCAAGACGCCTGTGACGTATGTAAGAGGGCGCCCGAGGGCATGTTTTTGCTGAAGCAATTGTAAATGGAGCGTTTTCTAAATAGATTTTAAAACACTTTTTAAAGGTTTTTAAATTATTGGATTTATGGGAAAATATGTTTCAAAAAACATATTTTCCCATAATGTGCTCATTCCCATGCTTTTCACTGTTTTCTCTGGCCGTATCCCGGGTCACAAATGTATAAGGTTCGTCAGACATTTCAACAGTCAATCGTTCATCTACATACACCATGTAAGTGTAACATACATAATAATGATGATTTTAGGTACATTTTCTTCAGATTATGAACTTTATTATTATAAGCCTCTCGTTACTTGGAGGGGCAGATACGGATTTTTAAAACTCAACCAACTTATTAACCCCACCCACTAAGGTTTTCGAGGGAAAAACAGCCGTTTTTGCCACAGGTGTTTGTGTATCAATCATCGTTTATTCGTATGTCATCCGCAAAACACGGCTTTTCATGACAAGTGTCATTTTGCATTGTATCACAGTTACACTATTAAAATAAATCCACAAACAAAATTGTCGACACAAAGGCGTTACAAGCACAAGACAGTCGGTTCTTGCAGAGTTAGCGATCTGCTGTCAGCCACTCCCTCATCCACGTACGAAACACCGTCACTGCTCCAGCGTCTCGCACTTCGCCCGGCGCCTCGTTCCATTTGTCCGTTGACCGAAATCTGAACGATCGACGGGCGTGCTCGGTACGGACTCAAGGCATGTGCAGCAGCCCCGCTGCAGAACCTCGGGTTTCTCTGGCGGACACATTCTCGCGGTACTACAACAAATCTCTCAGACAGATAGGTGCATTATTATCATACAACAGACGATGTACCATCACCTGGGCCTCGTTTCATAAAGCTTTTGGCGTAACTTACGAAATGCGTGAGTTACGCCATCAAAAGATACGCACCGTAAATTATTCCGTTTCACCAAGGTGCCGACGGAGTTGTTTACGCCGGCGCAGTTTGCGTTGATGGCGTGAACAATCAAGGGTATTTGAAAAATTGAAGTGTATTGAAAGCATTATAATAAACATTTGTTTTTAATGCAATGATTGCAATTGGAATGATAAAAATATGTAAAAAATATTTGTAAAATAAATAATGTTAAAATATCGTTTCTGAGTAAATAAATAAATAAATAATATGGACCCAGGCGAAAGCCATTAGAGCTGTCATTATCGAGCCCACGTGTCCGGTGTGAGAATTTAAAGCCCGCACGTATGTGGGTTTAGTGAAAAGCTCGCGTGATTCTCGTTTTTTGTTCTTATTTAATGAATACATTACTAGTAAATAAAATGAATAATACGCTTTCACGGTCCGGAGAGGCGCCACCCTCACTGGCCGGTGGCGCCGTCACTGGCCGCAAAAGTGACGCTACTGGCCGGGGAGCGTCCTCACTGGCGTCGTGACCGATCGGAGGGGCGCCAGCTTTGCATGGGCGCCTCTGGTCCAAAGGACCAGGTCATGACCTGCATGACCTGATACTCGGTACGCCACTGCATGATGCAATGTGTGAAATGTGAATCCAATCCATTACGGACTCATATGGGCTATGGCATGAATCATGTGTATTTACTGATCTAACTGTGGTTAGTTTGAAACAGTCCAGTGTATATGGCAGCACATGGCAGCACATAACACAGATGGCAGCACATAACACAGATGGCAGCACATAACACAGATGAGAAGCTAAGATGATGACAAGTCATGATGACACGTCATGACATGTCATGATGACAGATGGCTTATCTAACAGGAAGTTCACTGACAACAAATTGATAGGTGTTCAGCCGCGCCAACAAAACACACAAACTCAGACACTGACACCTTTATTGATCAGCAGTCAGTATAGATGTCAGAAAAAGTGCCTTGAAAATTCCACAATTTGCTTTACTTCAGTGAAAACTCAATGATGATCTCATTCAACACACAGGTCCATGGCGGCACTTGTCTTCAAGGCCTTGCTCATAGCTTCAACTGTATCTTACATTGGCCTTCCATCAGTGTTGCTCCCAATATCCAGATTTGTTCAGCTTTCATCCACTCTTAACTGCAGCTTGGCATGAACAGACATTTTCCTACCAATTTCACTCACCAGCTGCAAACAACTGATACTGTTTGTTCCAGAAGAAGTCACTGTTTACTGGTCACATTGGTCACATTAGCATTTGCAAGAGGCAATTTAATATGCTATAATAAATGGCAAGCATTCAGCATACCTATACAACAGGCTTAATAAGTTTTGTGTGATGTGATTTTTGACATGACATCAACATTTTTGACATGACATAGATGATTCTGGCTAAATATATTATTACTGGCTAAATCTATGAATAACTAATGATTGAAATCACATCTTGAGGCACTAGCTGACTGAAATGAGATGTCTGAATTTTCAACTTTGACAACCACACTTTACAAAAGTAATGGATAGGTTTAGGTATGTTGGTCATCATGCACCTATAGATGCATGGTGACCAAAATTTGGGAAGGTGTGTCTCAGTGGGGAAGATTGCAGCGTCAACACATCTATGTCTCGCCACAGTATCTGGTGTAATGCCCAATGCGTGACGGTCATTAGTATTGCATTAGTAATCATATTAGTATTAGCATTGGTAATGCCAGAGAAATAAAACTAACCCCAGGCTTGGCTTGCATTAGCATTTCCTGAGTATTGACATTGGTAAGGGTTAGTTACACCTTAGTTTGCAAGAGTTTTACCTTAGGGCGGGCTTAGCATTACATGATTATTACCTTAGTAAGGGTTAGTTTTGCTAGTAAGGGCTGGAATGTTACTGCCGTGAGTTATTACAACTCGCATAAATACTCAGGCAAAACTCATCCTTGTGTGAGTTTCGCCTTGGTATTGCATGATAAATACTAAATAAATGTGAGTTTTACTATAGTGAGTTTTGACAACTCAGGCAAGGCATTCAAATTATTAGTGTGGCTAATGTACAAAAGAACCACAATACAAATAACCAAGAAAAATCACCATAAGTATGATACCCAACTGCCAGTCGGCATTATACCATCACCTTGCTCACTACTACTGGTCAAGAAGTCTTGTAAATCATGTTAATTCATTGAAAACAATGCTTGCCATCTATTACAACATTGCACAAATGATATGAGACTACAGTGAATTATAAATCAATTCTTACAAACACATGTATGTCATGAGGTGGTCCACATGGTATTTGAGACACTCAAATTCTTCAGAGATTCAACTAATACTTCAGTTTCTTGCTTCACATAAATATCTTGCTATGCTCTTGAAGTAAGTTTCAATGTAAAATCATCACACCAGCCTCTAATATCGCCGCCAGGCTCACAAAATATGCCAGCAATGCAATCAAAACAGCTTTCAAGGCCATCGGAGCACCAAAACAACGCAACAAATCCTTGCGTTGCTTTTTAATGAAAATCAAGACCCTGAAATATTATTTGGCGTAAGCTACGCCCTTTTATGAAACGCAAATGCCGTACCTTACGAACAATTCGGTGCTTTGACGTAGATGAAGCGGCGTAGTTTCAATGGCGTAGCTTACGCCGTTTTTTTCTTTATGAAACGGAATTGGCGTAGGCTACGCCAAAATCGGCGTCAACTACGTAGGTTCGTAGGTTACGCCGCTTTATGAAACGAGGCCCAGGTCTCGCTCGACAACAAGTTCGTCCACTTTCGGCCATTTCAATCCACATCCATAGACATCATACGTGCCTGACGACAGCATTTAATAATTATTGTGCTGTGCTTTATTATTTTTGTATACGTTTACGTTGTGTTGCGTTGCAGCCTGCCCAGACCGTCGCACAATACAATATTTGCGAAAAAAACAATGATTCAATGATAAACTTTCTTGTTTCTTTTGGCAGTCGGTGCGCAAATTTTGACAGACCGAACAGCGTTACGTAGCATCGTTGCGTCATGATAGAAACATGCTTTTCGAAAGTAAGATTACTGTCCAAAAGACCCCTATAATTTTCGCACTACCAGATGGGTGAAGCGTTGCATTGCCAAAACGTACTTCGAAATTGTGCCCAAACATCCTTTGTCGAGAAGAAATGAGAACAAGGTCAGATTTGGTTGGGTTAATTTTGAGAGTGTTTTCAACCAGCCATCGATGGGCTTTTCTCAGCGTTGACTCGATGTCTCGTAGCTCTCCCTGTTGGTTGGGGAGGCCACAGTGGATAAATTGCACGTCGTCAGCATATACCTTTACCTTTATCTTTATCTTTATCATACCTTTATCTCGTCGGCGTTTTTCTCATCGGCGCTTCAAAACATGCGCCGTACTCTCGCGGTATACGGCGCCGTACCTGGGCCGCCATATGACCCTCTGATGACCTCGGATGACCCTGCTGAACTGAGTAAAAATTCCTTTGACTTAACACGCACCCCCTCCAGGGCGCGTGTCAAGTCAAAATATTTTTTCGTGACCTGAGCTGTGGGGGGGGGGGGGGGGGGGGGGGGGGGGGGGGGGGGGGCGAAATTCGCCCCCGGTTAAAAAATAACGCAAAAACGGCTGCGCGCAGCGCCCCCGTTTTTTCATACCTGTTTGGCAACTAACTACCCACATTATTTGACATTCTTGACTTCGGGTCATCTCAGGTCAGGTCACCAGACCAGGTCACGTGATGACTTCAACTCTAAAACGTTTGCAGTAGTACCACAGCCACAGTTTTAGGCCGATCGGTTTCAATTTTGCAGGATTTCATAAGGTCATAGATACCAACATTTTGTTTATATCGGATTTCTAATACCGGTGACCTAAGGTCAGGTCAATTTCGTGACCGCCAACACTGTTTTGTCATTAACTATCGACATAATGAAGATAGATAAGAGCAAATGGTACCAATGTGTGTGTGTGTGTGTCTTGTCGAGATACGTCTCCCAATGGGCAACATGACCAACTTGGGTCACTACTTGACCTTGACCTGATGTAAAATTTCTCAGTTGACCTAACCCGGTCACCATGAATATGATTCGAAGCTCCTTGACGAGACAAACACGATGGCGTAAAAACTATTGCTTTATCTTTATTAGATAAAAGTTATTTGCGAAAAATAGTTTTGCCAAAACACCTTTTTGACATTTGATGACCTCTGGAGCCTAAACTATTGACCTGAGCTCAAATCTGATTACACCTTTGGCGATTGCAGTTGTTAAAGGCTTTCGATTGCTTTTTCCGTTTTCTGCTAATTATCATAGTTCCCGAGATATTTGGGTGTCATCGAAGCGAAGTCCTAAAACTGGAAAATCTGACCCTTGATGACCTCTGGTGACCTCAATATTGACCTGAGACAAAAATGAACAAATACTTTCGAAAGACCTTGTCTCGAGCTATCTAACGTTGTTTTCCGCTTGTCGCTACGTTGCGTGGTTTTCGAGATCATGGGGGGGGGGGATTCGCCCCCTCCAGGGCGTGTAATTATCAGAGGCCCTCCAGGGCGCGTGTTAAACCAATTGCAAAATAGCATGATTCAAAGCGCTTTGAGGAGATAAACACGATAAGGTTAAAGTTATTGTTCTATCGCGCATGGATAAGACGTTATTAACGAAAAACTTTCGCCAAAACAGTCTGCATGACCTTTTATAGCCTCTGGATTCAGGAGCCTAAACTCTAAGACCTGACCGGAGCTAAAATTTGAGAGCACCAATGGCGTTAGCATTTTTCAAGAGCTTTCGATTGCTTTTTCCGTTTTCTTTTTGTCTTACCTATAATAGTTACAGATATATTTTTGGGTTTCTGGGGCAAAATCCCAAAATTGTAAAATTTGACCTTTGATGATCTCTGGGGGCCTCAATACTAACCTGAAACACAAAAGTGACTGCAGTGGTTTCGACATGATTTTTTCACAAACTATCGAACAGTATTTTTCATTCCGTTTCTCCCAATAAGAGCCGAGTTCACACGCCCCAGGCATGGCGTGAGTTTATAGTGTAGATGATGTACCACTCCCACTGGAACATCTCGCTCCGTTTCACGTCCTTTTAAGATCCGTTTTCGACATCCAAAATATTCTTTGAATCAGAGTGGCAAAATATGCCATAGCATTCTAGCTTGTTCAGTAGCATATTACGGTTCCTGCAATCAAAGACCTTGGACAGGTCCATCGGGCAGACTCGTGACACGGCCTTCGTCAACGTTGCGGCTGAAGTCACTGACTACGTCCAGCAGTGTCTATGATGGAATGATATTGGCGATGAGTATACACGTAGGTATTGCGATCCGGCCAACTCAAAACCAGTATAACTCAAAACAGTGATAATATTAAAACAAAGTATTTTTTTGTTGTCATAATTCCCAGTTTTGAGTGGCTTTATGACAAGAATTACCCCTGTATGGATAAGTTACCACAATGGCATTGCAAAACTTGTAATAATTTTGGTATAATACTTCGTCCATCCTGTTGTTATAGGGCCTTGAGTTTATCCAAGGCCCTATAACAACAGGTTGGACGGAGTTTTATACCAAAATTATACCAAGTTTTGCAATGACATTATGGTAACTTATCCATACAGTGGTACTTCCAGTCACCATGCCACTTAAACTGGTAATTATGACAGCAACAAGATATTTTGTGTTCACATTATCACTGTTTTTTAGTTTTGTAGTTATTTAATAGGTAAATATAGTACATGATTCTTAGTAGTAGGATAGAATGTTTTTTCTCAAGACTACTTTTGCCATATCGTACAATTCTGGCGCGCCAGGGACAAATAACAGAAACAATTTATATTCTCCGCTTTTCGCTTTTACCTATGGTTTGCTACATGCAATATACAAAGTTGCGATATGCATAAAGACATAAAGACAAAGACATAAAAGAAAAGTGCAACAAAGAGCCTCTTGGGGCCCATCCGAGGTTGCACCCCACCCCACCCCCCATATATATATATATATATATATATATAGTTCTTCACTTCATTTGCAATTCCCCGTGATGAATTTTGAGTAGAGCTTAGTAGTGACCAGTGACTTTCTTTCAATATACAGTGTGGAATATTGCACAGCACGTGAAATGTTGTTGCTGATCTGCTGCAAAATCAATTGTCCTATTTTTATTTCACCGCCAGCTTAATATGACTTTCATTTTAGCATTGCCAATTTTAGCATTGTCCTTGGGCAAGAATCTTTCATATTTTTTCAATCTTTCATCAAGAATCAAGATTCTTCAGAATCTAATTAAAAGCATCTCCAAAAGTTATTAAGATGCCATGTTATATCAGTTATACAGTTCAAGAAGTTATTAAAAAGGCCAGTTTCCAGAACTTGTCAATGCACTCCAAGTACTTGTCTGGTTTACGTTTGGACGCCTTTACCAAGTCTGTAACAGTCTCGAGCACGTCTCGCTCGTTGCTGACTGATATGATCCGTGACCGGGGTCCCACTGCAACGCGCAGCTTGCAGCTGCTCTGTTGCCTCGTCGGGGTGACGGCCGTTGACTTCGCCTCGATGACAGTTGAGCTTGTCGCTGCCGCGGGTCCACACACGGCGTCAAACCAGCTGCTTGAATGGGACGCTGGTGTCAGGTCGGCCGTGGCCGGCACGACCTCTGACGTCAGCGCCGGCCGCAGAGGCCCGGCCAGGTGACGGACGGACGGGGCCGGGTCAGCCGCCGCCGCTGCCGGGAGCTGAGGCTCGGTCAGGTCACCGCCGGACGGGTCCGCCGGGGCCGACCGGGCAAGCGGCGGCCCCCGCACCACCGGCAGAGGCGAGTTGAGACTGCGCTGGTTCCGTTGAATGCACGTGCCGTAGCTCTCGTACAGGACTGAGGCAAGAGGCTGCCTGGCGGATCAGTCCCCATTGCTTGCGTTGCACGATCGCGAGGCTGGACACCCTCTGCCTGAGCGCGCCCCTGATCAGGCCGCCGGGACACCGCCACGGTCAGCTGCTGAACGGCTGACATGCCCGTAATTTTGACGGGAGGCGAATGCGAAGATTCACGGACAAAAACGTTACCATTTTGTGTGTACACAGAACAAATTGCCTTTTTCCTCTTCAGTTGTACGAGACTTCGCAGCACTTGCCGACGTTTAGGGGTCAGGGACTCTGAGATGAAGAGCCCTGACCCTCGCAGACGAGTTTTCGATCGGAACAGTGAGTCGCGGTCAGATCCCATACCAGTTAACGTGAATTCTACAAAGATATTCTGACTCCGCAAGCGAAAAGCCGCTTTTACCTGCGTGAGGTTCAAATTGAACGCCATGTGCTCTGACAACAAAGCTTGCAGGAGCTTAGCCGTCTCCTCCCCTGCAAGAAGGTTCAGGAACAGCTGAGCCGGAGAACACGAGACAGGCTTGCCTGGCGTGCTGCTGCATATTGTCATTTTCCAGCTCCAATTCTTTAACTCGTTGCTGTAGGTCCGACAACCGCTGGCGCAGTTCCTCGATGTCCTGCTTTGCCTGAGACTGCGGACGTGTCACAGCGCTGGTGGACGGCGGGGTTGGCTGCAGTGGTGAGGCTGCTTTCCGTTTTTTCGCCATACTTGTCACAACATCACACACTGCCGGCGCCACACCCCTCTCACCGCCCGTCCCTCACCGCCCGCCGAGCGGAGCACCGCGCGCACGCGTCCGACCCCGGTCAAGGTCAGCTGACAACTGATGATGGCTGTGGTGGTTTGGGGCCTTTGGTGAGACTCCATCTTGGTCGAATCCCGGATGTGCGGGGTTCGGGAAATGGTCATATTTTGCAACGACATGGTTTTCAGGAATAATAGCTTATTTCAATGAAAACTAGATGAATTAGTCCATTCATATTTTCAGTCATATTCACTTTTGATAGCAAGGATTAATGATAATTAGCGATTTCGTTTTGATCATTTGTTGTAAGATGACGAGAATGCTGGCTCCGGCTCTGCGCTGGCTCCGCGCAGGCGCCGCCGCCCGGTAACCATGGCGACCACGTGGCTCCGGCGCCAGCCCGCCCGTCACCATGGCGACGGGCCAGCCGGTCGCCTGACGTTACGTTGCGCATGTGCAGAGCCGTGGTCTGCGCCCAGCCATGCCGTCCGTTCGATCTAGAGCAACCATTTTTGGGGTTTCAGTACCAGTGGCTGCAGAAAGGCCGCATGTTTCTTGGGTTTATAAGTGTTTTTTTTTTCTCTGAGGTTCTTTCAGCTTTGTATGAGAGTCATCAATTAATCAATTGATCAAATCCAGAACATTTGGTGTGATTCGTTGCTTAAATAAATGAGTAAGGATTGTTCCGGTTTTCAGAAACCAACGAAGTTACCGGTCTAAATTAGACGATCTCAGCGGGACGGAGCGACGATGAATTAAGGCCTGTGTATGCTTTTGACATTTGATTGCATTTGTCATCATAATATTATATTTCTTTGTCATTAATATCTTCAATTTTGTCCTAACTAAGTGTCAATTGCGTATTTTATTCAATCAAAGCTGATTATCTAGTATACTTGTTAGCCTCTTTTGGGGCGTTTTCGGTATATTTTGTGGAAGGCACTAACGCAACCCAAAATTGCCAGATTTGCTCAAGAATTTGAATATTGAAAGCAAACTAACGGGAAATATTGAATTGTAAGAGCATATACTTAAACATTAATTCATAAAATTGCGATTGGTACCAAAAATCACCGGGAAAAGCCGTGTTCTTACGAGCTATATATACGAGTCTATATATAGACCCATTTACCCCAAACGCCCCAATCGCCCCAAACGCCCCAAACGCCCCAATCGCTCGAAACGCAAAATCCTTCGTGAAAACGGCTAATATGAGACATGATACTGTCTAACATACATTATCGATGATGTACTTTACATGTATGTCACTTGCGAAGTTTTGTTTCATATATTCAGCTTGCTATGCCAGATATAAGTTTGCCCTCGATGACGTCAGGACAGATTTTGCGCAGCAGGGACGGTTCTACCCGGTTTTAGGGCCTTGTGAGATGACAAGCCTCTGCAATGACCTGATCTACAATTATATGTCTCTGACCCAATAGCTTTTCAGACGGTTTCTAAGACCTCCCGATAATCCGGACAACAACCGGAACAACCAGCTTTCGCTGCAGGTTTGCATCATTTGTGTTTACAGTGCTTTGGTACTTGTATTTTGCTTGAGAATTGCAGACATGTATTTTTCTTTGTAGTGTAACTATCGCCAAAATAATCGCCCCTATGTTATGGAGGAAATCTGCATGAGCTGTCAAAAAGCACTATACAAATATATCGTTTGTTATCCACAATGTGTACGTACATACCTCCTGACACCAAGCGCACATGTCAGCACAACGCATACATGTACGTGCGCAAACAAACACGCAAACATGTATTATGGTAGAAGGATAGACACTAGACAGGCTAGTTTTTTTTTTAAAAATCAGTAGCGTGTTAGGACTAGGAACCCATGCAGGTCTGGAAGAATGAACTAGACTTTTTGACAGTAGAAGACCAGGTATAATGTTTTTTTTTCTTCTTCTTCACCAAAGGTATTGGTTCTGTCGGAGTAGCGATGATTTCAATGAACCATCGTATAAAACATGATATGGTCTGTTTGTGCAATGCTATATCAATGTCTATGCCAACCGAAAACAATGTAGCTTACAGTTACGAGTTATGCGTTCTTACGAGGCAAAAGAGCAGAAGGTGACAATAGTTGTTTGGAGGATTTGATCACACATTCTTGCAAAATTAAACACGAAATGTCTGCTACAGCTGTTGATTAAACATAATATTCGCATCGTACTTCCCTTTCACAAACATGCATCGACATTTCCCACACCGATGAGGGCAGCTGGTTGTTAAGTACAGGATTAGTCTATTTTAAGCGGCTCTTTCTAACGGTAACCAGCACACGGGGTATCGACGTGTCCATCCCGATTTAGTCGCCAGTGGCACAATTCAGGGTACCGACGTGCCCACCCCGATTTAGTCGCCAGTGGCACAATTCAGGGTACCGACGTGTCCACCCCGATTTAGTCGCCAGTGGCACAATTCAGGGTACCGACGTGTCCACCCCGATTTAGACACCAGTGGCACAATTCAGGGTACCGACGTGCCCACCCCGATTTAGTCGCCAGTGGCACAATTCAGGGTACCGACCTGTCCACCCCGATTTAGCCGCCAGTAGCACAATTCAGGGTACCGACGTGTCCACCCCGATTTAGCCGCTAGTGGCTCAATTCAGGGTACCGACGTGTCCACCCCGATTTAGCCGCCAGTGGCACAATTCAGGGTACTGACGTGTCCACCCCGATTTAGTCGCCAGTGGCACAATTCAGGGTACCGACGTGCCCACCCCGATTTAGTCGCCAGTGGCACAATTCAGGGTACCGGCATGTCCACCTCGATTTAGCCGCCAGTGGCACAATTCAGGGTACCGACGTGTCCACCCCGATTTAGCCGCCAGTGGCTCATTCAGGGTACCGACGTGTCCACCCCGATTTAGCTGCCAGTGGCACAATTCAGGGTACCGACGTGTCCACCCCGATTTAGCTGCCAGTGGCACAATTCAGTGTACCGGCGTGTCCACCCCGACTTAGCCGCCAGTGGCACAATTCATTTGGAACCGGCTGTCAGGGAATACTGCATTCCTTTGTGAAAACTTTGTGGGCGAGGCTTGTCTCATACCATACAGGTTTGCTAGTGGCTAGGGTAATGGATGGACACTTAATGTCCAATTTGTCTACCACGTGGTATATTCATTACTCTGTATCATTAAGCTGATTTACAGGCTGGCTTACAGGCTAAGCTGATTATATTGATTTGGACATGTTTGCCATCAACGGAAAATAATTTTGAAACCTAATAGAGAACAAGATTAATAATTGCGGTAAGTTTCCCGGAACACAGCTTAGTGGCAGATGTTGTGCCAGGACTATGCCAATTTTTATACAGTCTTACATAGAGCTTATTGGTTATAAGTGTCAATGAACTATTCCTAACCTATGTAATTCGCTTCTTTCAATCAGAGTTCTGGCATTATGATTAGTATATCTGGTTCTCTGGATCTCTGGTTATCTGGTTCTCTGGTCTGACATTATTAAAGCTGCATCGTCACAATACGCGCAACATACCCAGATTTCACCAATTAACCGAATTCGAGTGGAGCGGTATTAACCCGCCAGTCACAGGGGTATATTCTGTAACACGACTCACTGGGGGGGGGGGGGGGGGGGGGGGGGGGAGGTAGCCACCCCTGGTATCTTCAGAACCAACGATGGCAGCGGGACGCGCAAGGCGGCATTTGAAAGCACTCAATGAGATAAACATAACACACACTTACAAATTTCAAATTAAGGTCACATGTCAGGTCACGGTCAAGTTAAACGTCAAAATCGAGGTATTTGAGTTTATGGACAATACTTGCCATCCATGACTTTCGATTGCGTCTATGATCACCCAAAGTGCTGTCAAAGATATGATAGATATCCCATATGAGCTAAAGTAAGATTGTTGGAAAATATCAAGGTCAAGGTCAAGTCACAAAAGGTCACTACACACAAAGTATCTACGAAAGTCATGCAGCACATGCTTTATGGATGCTTTTACGCGTAGAAGTCGATAGTGATAGTCATTTTACCACCTGACTTCATTTACGTGAAGTTAGTGTCAAGTTCAGGTGAAATCCAGGTCACTGAAGGTAAACAATTTGAAATTGATATATCGAAATGAAAAAAAGCATGTTTCTATATCAGTTTTATCTAAAAAAAATACAGTGCTGGCATTTATTTTTCTGTATGGTTGTCTGGTCAATACAATAAAATAAAACGAAATTTCAAAATATGACGTCATTATTTACCCATATGCCATATCAGTCAAAAAGATGATAGCATTTTTAAATTTGGTATGGTAGTTGCCCATATGTCGTTATCTGACATATATTACGTTTTATTTTAATATCTTTCAAAAAATCGATTTTGTGGGCATTTTTCAAACAAAAAATGGGGTAAAAAAAACGTTAAAAAAATAGAGATAGCTGGTTTGTAGCCCTTGCAATTGCAAAGTCTCGTCTCGTCTCCGGAGTCTCGTCTCGTCTCTTCTTGCTGCCCGGCAGCGGAGGCCGCAGCAGCGGTGTATTGGCCCGGCGGCTCCGGAGACGAGACTCCCAGCCGTCACAGCGACACAGATGTCAGGTCAGCACACCCGCCAAACCAGGCCCGGCCATTGGTCGAGCCAACAGACACCCCCGACCTGCCATTGGCCGAGAGGATCGTGCGATGTCCCTAGGCACAAAACGCGCGTGAAGGCGTGTCTGCGGGGCGAATATAATTAACCGAAAAATTACGAAAACGGAAAATATTACACAGTAACGTAAGCCAAGAACGCGGACAGCGGCCCTTGTGTAAATTATAAACGACACCGATATTATCTGAAAAAATCGTAAACACTCCATCGCCGCTTGTACAAATCGCCGTTAACGCCGCTGCGTATTCGGCCACGTAAATCGGGAGCTCTAGCGGCAGAGCCACTGACACCGGAGTGCAGCCCGGTCTGACGATGCCTATCTGAGATGGCGTCGCGTCGACAAATACCTGTCGCAAGTGTACATTGTTACAAGCGCGCACATAGTCATGCGTCAGCATGACGTCATCGTCGACAAAGTGCAACACTGCCGCGCACGCCTCTCTGTCACCGTCACGCACGGCACTGACAACCTCAAGCGGCAGCTTGAGGCACGGACGCACAAAATTAACAAAGCCAGCCAGTCGCTGGCGCTTCAGCAGCGGCCAGGATGGGGAGCAGGCAGACACGGCGGCACGGAGAGCCGGCAAAACACCCGCCTTAACCCGGGCTGTGCCCGCCATCAAGTCTAAATCTACGCCGAGAAATATCAGATTCGATGTTGGAGTGAGCACAGATTTTCCAAAGTTTAAACAAAATCCAGCACTAGACAGAAAATCACTAACACCTATCAAATCGCGGGGACAGCGCGCCAAAAACAAAAAATCATCCAAGTACACCATACCGTTAACACCCGGAAAACGCGCCTCGACTATTTTAACAGTGACACAAGCCAAGTGCTGCATTTCCGACGGTGCAATCGAAATGCCCATAGGCAGACGAGCGAACATATATTCATTTCCCTCATAAGACACCCCGAAATTCGCGCGCGTGCTCGCAGCCAGCGGAATGTGAAAAAAACCATCACGCAGATCTATTTTTAATGCAAAGTTAAAACCATCGGCGGCAGCCTCCAAGGCCCGCTCGATGGTCGGTAAGACACACGGCCGGTGTGGCAAAAAGGGCGTAAGCGAAGACATGTCGTAAACTAGGCGCGCCACCGACTTGTTCTTAGGTACCGGGAAAAGACGGTAACATCGCCGCGGGCGGCCCGGCACCAGCACGCCGGCCGCCACACAGTCGGCCACCGCGGCCGTCATCAGCGCCGAGCGCCGAGTCACCTGCCACACGCGAGGCGCTGTCGCGGGCACGCGCACTTTCAACCCCTTAGCCAGTACACACTGCACTCGTGGGTGACCGGCAAAAAGGGCCCCCGTCCGCCGCCCCGCGCCCGGGCTGTCCCTTCATTGCCTCGGACGAGGGACGCAGCCCCTGCCGGCGCCAGCAGACGTCACCGGTCTACGGAGGCCCGATGGACGGCACGGTCTGCCGCGCCCACCAGCCGCCACAGCGGCGACCGCCGGCGGCGCAGGAGGCGGCGATCCAGCAGCCGGATGAAGTCTTATACCCAGCCGGTCCATGTCGGTCATCAGACTGTCCGCCAGCGCGGCGCCCCAGCCGTGATGCGCGACTATTAGCATAAGGCGGACCCGTCCCCAGTACCAGACGTGGTCCGCCGGGGGCGGGCCCGCCCCCTCGCCGATGATTAGAAGCGCCCGAACCTCCTCTCTCTCCCGCACGCCCATGTCGGGCATACGGGAGCGCAGCTCCGCCAGCCACAGCTGCCGCTGCGCCCGGCCCGGCTCGGCCGGTGCTGGACTGTCCGGCTCGCACCGCTCCGGCGACGGCTGGACGTCACTGCCATCCAGAGAGGCAGCATCTCCTCCGGAGCCGATCCCCGACGCACGCAGCTTCTTCATAACCGCGTCGACGATGGAGTCCACGTGCTTGAGCTCCGGCGGGGCTCGCACGGCGCCAGAACGAAGCTGCAGAGTCGGTGAAGGCGTGGCCATCTCGCCGCCGGTAATCTGGTCACAGAGTCCGACAGCACCAGCCCACGTCGTCACCGCACAATCACGTCTTTTTACTTTACTTGCTGCCCGGCAGCGGAGGCCGCAGCAGCGGTGTATTGGCCCGGCGGCTCCGGAGACGAGACTTTGCAAGGGCTAATATACAGAGATAATAAATACAGAGATAAAATAACTAACTAACCGTGGACAGGAGTGTTGTCTGAATCCCAAAACAGTGATTTCTACTTCGACTCACTCAGTTAAAAAGAAGATATTGCTTTGAAATTTGATATGGGTATTGTCCATACTCAGTTCTCTCACATATATTCCGGTTTCTCTAACGTCTTTGAAAATGTTGATTTTGTGGGGATTTTCCCCCCAATTTTTTTATTTTTATTTTAGGGGTCAAAAACCAAACAAATTGAAAATTTGAGATTCCCATTTGAAAAAAATGCCATTTTGTATCTTTGGTGAATTGCGTTTGTAATTTCTTTAAAAACTCTGTTTTCTACCATTTTTCAAATATTTATCCTTTTTCCACCAACATGACGTCATCAAAACATGATTATTTCCCAATCTACTTAACCAATTTCAATTAAATTTGTACAATATACGTATAATTGTTGTAAACTTAGCTACCGACAGTTTCAGCAATATGCGCTGCACGTGTAAAAAGTTATTCGATAAAAAACCTCATGGGAGGGGGCCTGTCAGTCCCCCCGTAGGGCGAGGGTTAAACAAATTATTAATGGACAAGAGAGCAAATCTGATAGTTCACCTCTCATAAAAGCCGTTTTCATGATGGATTATTGCGCTGGAAAGTTTCTAAAAGATTCTGAAAGTTTTGAAAAACTGCACTACTTTTACATGCGATTTTTTTTTGGGCTAGAAATGTCCCTCATAATTTTGTAATATGTTGGTGAGAATAAAATATGTTGACCAAATTGCGGTTTGGTGGTAATAAGCAAGATAAGTATTGATATAATCTTCTAGAAAGTTTCAGGAGGATTATATCAATACTTATCTTGCTTATTACCACCAAACCGCAATTTTGTCAACATTTTGTATTCTTACCAACACATTACAAAACGATGAGGGACATTACTAGCCAAAAATCGCATATAAAAAGTGTGTAGTTTTTCAAAACCTTCAGAATCTTTCAGAAACTTTTCAGCGCAATAATACATCGTGAAAACGGCTAATGTGTCAGACTTTCTAGGCTTTGACCTCCTAAGCTAACATCTCGGTCGTTCTTGGCTCGCCATCATTGTGGCCCGTCTGTTTGGACTCGCCTTGGACACGTGTCACTGACTTTTACTGCGGGGAAGCACGCTCCAGCCGGTTGTGGTAACAAAAACATGCAGCACACTGTTGGCGATTTGAAGAGTAGTCAAATAACCAGAATAAGATTTGGAAAGTCATGAGCTTCTTGCTACAGGTCATTTCCATCTGGATTTGTTAGGTCTGTCAATCTGGTCTGGTCTGGCCCAGGTTTGGCACATTTTTGCTGGTATAGAGCTGACAATTCCTGGAAAGTGGCACGCTCACGGTATTAATGTGCGGTGTTTTTATCACGTCATCGATATGTTTAGCAGAAGTAATTCGGTTAGAGTAGCAGGATTATCCTGTGCAGGTTGTCGAGTTACCAAAACTCACACAGTGGTTTACAGTTGACCCTATTGTTGACTGGAACAGGCCACAACGTGACGTTTTTTGCTCTATTTTTCATCAGTCTAAGGATAAAAATAAATGGGAACAATAGCATGGTAAGGAGATTTAACCCTCGCCCTACGGGAACTTTTTCACCTTCGCCCTACGGGGGGGGGGGGGGGGGGGGGGGGTGGGTGGGGGGGGGGGGGGGGGGCTGACAGGCCCCCTGTTAACTTCCTAACCAAGCAACTTAAAGCAATGCGGTAACAACCAGCATGTTGACTGTCATGGAAGAAATCTAACAGTATGCGATTTTTAGGTTTCAGGTCAACGGGTGACCTTCCAGGTCAAGTGAATGACCTCGGATTTACCACGTCCAGAACAGCGATTTTGCTCTTCAGAAAACCTAAAAATGAGAAATTGATAAATGTAAATAAAAAGGCATGTTCCTAGACCAGTTTTGGTTCAGAAATGTAAAAATGGTAATTTTTTTGTTCGTATCTTGTCCAAAAATGTCAAGACAAGTTATTAAAAAAAATGACAATCAGTTTCTTACACTTAAAAAGCCATCACTCAGTCAAAAATGAAGATATTGCTTTCAAATTTGGTATGGTTATTGGGTATTACCCATACTCAATTCTCTCACATGTATTCCAGTTTTTCTAATATCTTTGAAAATTTTGATTTTGTGGGGATTTTCCCCCCAAAAACAAAATTTTCCCAAATTCACAAATCCCAAACACAAAATTTTGCAAATCAAAGATTGCCATTTTAAAGATAATGCCATTTTGCATCTTTGATGAATTGCATTTGCAATTTGCTTTAAAACTCTGTTTTCTACGATTTTTCCAATATTTCTCATTTTTTTTACCAACATGACGTCATCAAAACATTATTATCTCCCAAACTTCTTCACCAATTTTAATTAAATGTTTACAGCCTACGTATAATTATTGTAAACTCAGCTAACAAAAATTTCAGCATGGTGCACCCTATGTGTCAACAGTTATTCAATAAAAACCTCAGGGAGGGAGGGGGCCTGTCGGGCCCCGTAGGGCGAGGGTTAAAGCACGCAAATTAATGTCACCTAAAATTGTCGTAGCTAAACAATCCAGATTCATCAAAGGAGCTCTGCCTGGTGGTGCTCGCCAAAGCATTATGACAAATCAACCGGCAGAGGCAGTCGGGGAAGGTGACGTCAGGTAGTACATTTTTATCCTCCCTGCAGCCGTCCTTCATCCTCTGCAACGCCCACGTAAACCCATGACTGTCCAGACGCCCACGTAAACCCGGGACTGGTGGCCGCCACCGGGCATGTGGTGGCCACCGAGTCGCCCCCTCCCCCCGGGAGTGGTGGCCACCTTTATGGCTTGTGCTCTCCTCGCGGCATCAGGAAGGGTTCTGTAAGCCCGTGGATGATAGAACACGAACATGCACACACACACACACACACACACACACACACACACACACACACACACACA
>JAXIVJ010007763.1:0-10000 GCA_036785665.1 Chirona hameri
CGTGTGTGTGTCTGTGCGTCTGTGCGTCTGTGCGTGTGTTTTCCGTGCCTAGACTGACTCTGTCCTGTTTCCGCAGCGCCCGAGGTGCTCCGGAACAAGGGCTACAACCGGTCACTGGACATGTGGTCGGTGGGCATCATCATCTACGTCAGTCTGAGCGGCACGTTCCCATTCCACGACGACGAGGACATCAACGACCAGATCCAGAACGCTGCCTTCATGTTCCCGCCGCACCCGTGGAAAAACATCAGCCAGGAGGGTGGGTGTCTGGTGGGACCGGCCTCGGGGAGGGTGTACTCTGTGGGTGACTGGTGGGACCGGCCTCGGGGGAGGGTGTACTCTGTGGGTGTCTGGTTGGACCGGCCTCGGGGGAGGGTGTAATCTGTGAATGACTGGTGGGACCGGCCTCGGGGGAGGGTGTACTCTGTGGGTGGCTGGTCACTGCGACTGGTGGGACCGGCCTGGGGGGAGGGTGTACTCTGTGGATGACTGGTGGGACCGGCCTCGGGGAGGGTGTACTCTGTGGATGACTGATTATTGGTGGGACCGGCCTCGGGGGAGGGTGTACTCTGTGGATGACTGGTGGGACCGGCCTCGGGGGAGGGTGTACTCTGTGGATGACTGGTGGGACCGGCCTCGGGGGAGGGTGTACTCTGTGGGTGACTGGTGGGACTGGCCTCGGGGGAGGGTGTACTCTGTGGATGACTGGTGGGACCGGCCTCGGGGGAGGGTGTACTCTGTGGATGGCTGGTGGGACCGGCCTCGGGGGAGGGTGTACTCTGTGGGTGACTGGTGGGACCGGCCTCGGGGGAGGGTGTACTCTGTGGGTGTCTGGTGGGACCGGCCTCGGGGGAGGGTGTACTCTGTGGGTGTCTGGTGGGACCAGCCTCGGGGGAAGGTGTACTCTGTGGGTGTCTGGTGGGACCGGCCTCGGGGGAGGGTGTACTCTGTGGATGACTGGTGGGACCGGCCTCGGGGGAGGGTGTACTCTGTGGATGACTGGTGGGACCGGCCTCGGGGGAGGGTGTACTCTGTGGGTGTCTGGTGGGACCGGCCTCGGGGGAGGGTGTACTCTGTGGATGACTGATCATTGGTGGGACCGGCCTCATGGGGAGGGTGTACTCTGTGGATGACTGGTGGGACCGGCCTCGGGGGAGGGTGTACTCTGTGGGTGTCTGGTGGGACCGGCCTCGGGGGAGGGTGTACTCTGTGGATGACTGGTGGGACCGGCCTCGGGGGAGGGTGTACTCTGTGGGTGTCTGATCATTGGTGGGACCGGCCTCGGGGGAGGGTGTACTCTGTGGATGACTGGTGGGACCGGCCTCGGGGGAGGGTGTACTCTGTGGGTGTCTGGTGGGACCGGCCTCGGGGGAGGGTGTACTCTGTGGATGACTGGTGGGACCGGCCTCGGGGGAGGGTGTACTCTGTGGGTGTCTGATCATTGGTGGGACCGGCCTCGGGGAGGGTGTACTCTGTGGATGACTGGTGGGACCGGCCTCGGGGGAGGGTGTACTCTGTGGATGACTGGTGGGACCGGCCTCGGGGGAGGGTGTACTCTGTGGGTGTCTGGTGGGACCGGCCTCGGGGGAGGGTGTACTCTGTGGATGACTGATCATTGGTGGGACCGGCCTCGGGGGAGGGTGTACTCTGTGGATGACTGATCATTGGTGGGACCGGCCTCGGGGGAGGGTGTACTCTGTGGATGACTGATCATTGGTGGGACCGGCCTCGGGGGAGGGTGTACTCTGTGGGTGTCTGATCATTGGTGGGACCGGCCTCGGGGGAGGGTGTACTCTGTGGGTGACTGGTGGGACTGGCCTCGGGGGAGGGTGTACTCTGTGGATGACTGGTGGGACCGGCCTCGGGGGAGGGTGTACTCTGTGGATGGCTGGTGGGACCGGCCTCGGGGGAGGGTGTACTCTGTGGGTGACTGGTGGGACCGGCCTCGGGGGAGGGTGTACTCTGTGGGTGTCTGGTGGGACCGGCCTCGGGGGAGGATGTACTCTGTGGGTGTCTGGTGGGACCGGCCTCGGGGGAGGGTGTACTCTGTGGGTGTCTGGTAGGACCGGCCTCGGGGAGGGTGTACTCTGTGGGTGTCTGGTGGGACCGGCCTCGGGGGAGGGTGTACTCTGTGGATGACTGATCATTGGTGGGACCGGCCTCGGGGGAGGGTGTACTATGTGGATGACTGGTGGGACCGGCCTCGGGGGAGGGTGTACTCTGTGGATGACTGATCATTGGTGGGACCGGCCTCGGGGGAGGGTGTACTCTGTGGATGACTGGTGGGACCGGCCTCGGGGGAGGGTCCCACCAGTCTGTGGGTGTCTGGTGGGACCGGCCTCGGGGGAGGGTGTACTCCGTGGATGACTGGTGGGACCGGCCTCGGGGGAGGGTGTACTCTGTGGGTGTCTGATCATTGGTGGGACCGGCCTCGGGGAGGGTGTACTCTGTGGATGACTGGTGGGACCGGCCTCGGGGGAGGGTGTACTCTGTGGGTGTCTGATGGGACCGGCCTCGGGGGAGGGTGTACTCTGTGGATGACTGGTGGGACCGGCCTCGGGGGAGGGTGTACTCTGTGGATGACTGGTGGGACCGGCCTCGGGGGGGGGGTGTACTCTGTGGGTGTCTGGTGGGACCGGCCTCGGGGGAGGGTGTACTCTGTGGATGACTGATCATTGGTGGGACCGGCCTCGGGGGAGGGTGTACTCTGTGGATGACTGGTGGGACCGGCCTCGGGGGAGGGTGTACTCTGTGGGTGTCTGGTGGGACCGGCCTCGGGGGAGGGTGTACTCTGTGGATGACTGGTGGGACCGGCCTCGGGGGAGGGTGTACTCTGTGGATGACTGGTGAGACCGGCCTCGGGGGAGGGTGTACTCTGTGGATGACTGGTGGGACCGGCCTCGGGGGAGGGTGTACTCTGTGGGTGTCTGGTGGGACCGGCCTCGGGGGAGGGTGTACTCTGTGGATGACTGGTGGGACCGGCCTCGGGGGAGGGTGTGCTCTGTGGATGACTGGTGGGACCGGCCTCGGGGGAGGGTGTACTCTGTGGGTGTCTGGTGGGACCGGCCTCGGGGGAGGGTGTACTCTGTGGATGACTGATCATTGGTGGGACCGGCCTCGGGGGAGGGTGTACTCTGTGGATGACTGATCATTGGTGGGACCGGCCTCGGGGGAGGGTGTACTCTGTGGATGACTGATCATTGGTGGGACCGGCCTCGGGGGAGGGTGTACTCTGTGGGTGACTGATCATTGGTGGGACCGGCCTCGGGGGAGGGTGTACTCTGTGGATGACTGGTGGGACCGGCCTCGGGGGAGGGTGTACTCTGTGGGTGTCTGGTGGGACCGGCCTCGGGGGAGGGTGTACTCCGTGGATGACTGGTGGGACCGGCCTCGGGGGAGGGTGTACTCTGTGGGTGTCTGATCATTGGTGGGACCGGCCTCGGGGGAGGGTGTACTCTGTGGATGACTGGTGGGACCGGCCTCGGGGGAGGGTGTACTCTGTGGGTGTCTGGTGGGACCGGCCTCGGGGGAGGGTGTACTCTGTGGATGACTGGTGGGACCGGCCTCGGGGGAGGGTGTACTCTGTGGATGACTGGTGGGACCGGCCTCGGGGGAGGGTGTACTCTGTGGGTGTCTGGTGGGACCGGCCTCGGGGGAGGGTGTACTCTGTGGATGACTGATCATTGGTGGGACCGGCCTCGGGGGAGGGTGTACTCTGTGGATGACTGGTGGGACCGGCCTCGGGGGAGGGTGTACTCTGTGGGTGTCTGGTGGGACCGGCCTCGGGGGAGGGTGTACTCTGTGGATGACTGATCATTGGTGGAACCGGCCTCGGAGGAGGGTGTACTCTGTGGGTGTCTGATCATTGGTGGGACCGGCCTCGGGGGAGGGTGTACTCTGTGGATGACTGATCATTGGTGGGACCGGCCTCGGGGGAGGGTGTACTCTGTGGATGACTGGTGGGACCGGCCTCGGGGGAGGGTGTACTCTGTGGGTGACTGGTGGGACTGGCCTCGGGGGAGGGTGTACTCTGTGGATGACTGGTGGGACCGGCCTCGGGGGAGGGTGTACTCTGTGGATGGCTGGTGGGACCGGCCTCGGGGGAGGGTGTACTCTGTGGGTGACTGGTGGGACCGGCCTCGGGGGAGGGTGTACTCTGTGGGTGTCTGGTGGGACCGGCCTCGGGGGAGGGTGTACTCTGTGGGTGACTGGTGGGACCGGCCTCGGGGGAGGGTGTACTCTGTGGGTGTCTGGTGGGACCGGCCTTGGGGGAGGGTGTACTCTGTGGGTGTCTGGTGGGACCGGCCTCGGGGGAGGGTGTACTCTGTGGGTGTCTGGTGGAACCGGCCTCGGGGGAGGGTGTACTCTGTGGATGACTGATCAACTGTGGATGACTGGTGGGACCGGCCTCGGGGGAGGGTGTACTCTGTGGATGACTGGTGGGACCGGCCTCGGGGAGGGTGTACTCTGTGGGTTTCTGGTGGGACCGGCCTCGGGGGAGGGTGTACTCTGTGGATGACTGGTGGGACCGACCTCGGGGGAGGGTGTACTCTGTGGGTGTCTGATCATTGGTGGGACCGGCCTCGGGGGAGGGTGTACTCTGTGGATGGCTGGTGGGACCGGCCTCGGGGAGGGTGTACTCTGTGGATGACTGATCATTGGTGGGACCGGCCTCGGGGGAGGGTGTACTCTGTGGCTGTCTGGTGGGACCGGCCTCGGGGGAGGGTGTACTCTGTGGATGACTGGTGGGACCGGCCTCGGGGGAGGGTGTACTCTGTGGATGACTGGTGGGACCGGCCTCGGGGGAGGGTGTACTCTGTGGGTGTCTGATCATTGGTGGGACCGGCCTCGGGGGAGGGTGTACTCTGTGGGTGTCTGGTGGGACTGGCCTCGGGGGAGAGTGTACTATGTGTATGACTGGTGGGACTGGCCTCGGGGGAGGGTGTACTCTGTGGGTGACTGATCATTGGTGGGACCGGCCTCGGGGGAGGGTGTACTCTGTGGATGACTGGTGGGACCGGCCTCGGGGGAGGGTGTACTCTGTGGATGACTGATCATTGGTGGGACCGGCCTCGGGGGAGGGTGTACTCTGTGGGTGTCTGATCATTGGTGGGACCGGCCTCGGGGGAGGGTGTACTCTGTGGGTGTCTGGTGGGACTGGCCTCGGGGAGGGTGTACTCTGTGTATGACTGGTGGGACTGGCCTCGGGGGAGGGTGTACTCTGTGGGTGACTGGTGGGACCGGCCTCGGGGGGAGGGTGTACTCTGTGAATGTCTGATCATTGGTGGGACCGGCCTCGGGGGAGGGTGTACTCTGTGGATGACTGGTGGGACCGGCCTCGGGGGAGGGTGTACTCTGTGGATGACTGATCATTGGTGGGACCGGCCTCGGGGGAGGGTGTACTCTGTGGGTGTCTGATTATTGGTGGGACCGGCCTCGGGGGAGGGTGTACTCTGTGGGTGTCTGGTGGGACTGGCCTCGGGGGAGGGTGTACTCTGTGTATGACTGGTGGGGCTGGCCTCGGGGGAGGGTGTACTCTGTGGGTGACTGGTGGGACCGGCCTCGGGGGAGGGTGTACTCTGTGGGTGACTGATCATTGGTGGGACCGGCCTCGGGGGAGGGTGTACTCTGTGGGTGTCTGATCATTGGTGGGACCGGCCTCGGGGGAGGGTGTACTCTGTGGGTGTCTGATCATTGGTGGGACCGGCCTCGGGGGAGGGTGTACTCTGTGGGTGACTGATCATTGGTGGGACCGGCCTCGGGGGAGGGTGTACTCTGTGGATGACTGATCATTGGTGGGACCGGCCTCGGGGGAGGGTGTACTCTGTGGATGTCTGATCATTGGTGGGACCGGCCTCGGGGGAGGGTGTACTCTGTGGATGACTGGTGGGACCGGCCTCGGGGGAGGGTGTACTCTGTGGATGACTGATCATTGGTGGGACCGGCCTCGGGGGAGGGTGTACTCTGTGGGTGTCTGATTATTGGTGGGACCGGCCTCGGGGGAGGGTGTACTCTGTGGGTGTCTGGTGGGACTGGCCTCGGGGGAGGGTGTACTCTGTGCATGACTGGTGGGGCTGGCCTCGGGGGAGGGTGTACTCTGTGGGTGACTGGTGGGACCGGCCTCGGGGGAGGGTGTACTCTGTGGGTGACTGATCATTGGTGGGACCGGCCTCGGGGGAGGGTGTACTCTGTGGGTGTCTGATCATTGGTGGGACCGGCCTCGGGGGAGGGTGTACTCTGTGGGTGTCTGATCATTGGTGGGACCGGCCTCGGGGGAGGGTGTACTCTGTGGGTGACTGATCATTGGTGGGACCGGCCTCGGGGGAGGGTGTACTCTGTGGATGACTGATCATTGGTGGGACCGGCCTCGGGGGAGGGTGTACTCTGTGGATGACTGATCATTGGTGGGACCGGCCTCGGGGAGGGTGTACTCTGTGGGTGACTGATCATTGGTGGGACCGGCCTCGGGGGAGGGTGTACTCTGTGGATGACTGATCATTGGTGGGACCGGCCTTGGGGGAGGGTGTACTCTGTGGGGGTCTGGTGGGACCGGCCTCGGGGGAGGGTGTACTCTGTGGGTGACTGGTGGGACCGGCCTCGGGGGAGGGTGTACTCTGTGGGTGTCTGGTGGGACCGGCCTTGGGGGAGGGTGTACTCTGTGGGTGTCTGGTGGGACCGGCCTCGGGGGAGGGTGTACTCTGTGGGTGTCTGATCATTGGTGGGACCGGCCTCGGGGGAGGGTGTACTCTGTGGATGACTGATCATTGGTGGGACCGGCCTTGGGGGAGGGTGTACTCTGTGGGGGTCTGGTGGGACCGGCCTCGGGGGAGGGTGTACTCTGTGGGTGTCTGGTGGGACCGGCCTTGGGGGAGGGTGTACTCTGTGGGTGTCTGGTGGGACCGGCCTCGGGGAAGGGTGTACTCTGTGGATGACTGATCATTGGTGGGACCGGCCTCGGGGGAGGGTGTACTCTGTGGGTGTCTGATCATTGGTGGGACCGGCCTCGGGGGAGGGTGTACTCTGTGGGTGTCTGATCATTGGTGGGACCGGCCTCGGGGGAGGGTGTACTCTGTGGGTGACTGATCATTGGTGGGACCGGCCTCGGGGGAGGGTGTACTCTGTGGATGACTGATCATTGGTGGGACCGGCCTCGGGGGAGGGTGTACTCTGTGGATGACTGATCATTGGTGGGACCGGCCTCGGGGAGGGTGTACTCTGTGGGTGACTGATCATTGGTGGGACCGGCCTCGGGGGAGGGTGTACTCTGTGGATGACTGATCATTGGTGGGACCGGCCTTGGGGGAGGGTGTACTCTGTGGGGGTCTGGTGGGACCGGCCTCGGGGGAGGGTGTACTCTGTGGGTGACTGGTGGGACCGGCCTCGGGGGAGGGTGTACTCTGTGGGTGTCTGGTGGGACCGGCCTTGGGGGAGGGTGTACTCTGTGGGTGTCTGGTGGGACCGGCCTCGGGGGAGGGTGTACTCTGTGGGTGTCTGGTGGGACCGGCATCGGGGGAGGGTGTACTCTGTGGGTGACTGGTGGGACCGGCCTCGGGGGAGGGTGTACTCTGTGGATGTCTGATCATTGGTGAGACCGGCCTCGGGGAGGGTGTACTCTGTGGATGACTGGTGGGACCGGCCTCGGGGGAGGGTGTACTCTGTGGGTGTCTGATCATTGGTGGGACCGGCCTCGGGGGAGGGTGTACTCTGTGGGTGACTGATCATTGGTGGGACCGGCCTCGGGGGAGGGTGTACTCTGTGGGTGACTGATCATTGGTGGGACCGGCCTCGGGGGAGGGTGTACTCTGTGGATGGCTGGTGGGACCGGCCTCGGGGGAGGGTGTACTTTGTGGGTGTCTGGTGGGACCGGCCTCGGGGGAGGGTGTACTCTGTGGATGACTGATCATTGGTGGGACCGGCCTCGGGGGAGGGTGTACTCTGTGGATGACTGGTGGGACCGGCCTCGGGGGAGGGTGTACTCTGTGGGTGGCTGGTCACTGCGACTGGTGGGACCGGCCTCGGGGGAGGGTGTACTCTGTGGATGACTGGTGGGACCGGCCTCGGGGGAGGGTGTACTCTGTGGATGACTGGTGGGACCGGCCTCGGAGGAGGGTGTACTCTGTGGGTGGCTGGTCACTGCGACTGGTGGGACCGGCCTCGGGGGAGGGTGTACTCTGTGGATGACTGGTGGGACCGGCCTCGGGGAGGGTGTACTCTGTGGGTGACTGATTATTGGTGGGACCGGCCTCGGGGAGGGTGTACTATGTGGCTGACTGGTGGGACCGGCCAGGGGTGTGTGGGGGTTATAGGTGATTACTGGTCAATGGTGGGGCCGACTGTGTCCTCGCTGTGTCACCGCTGCCTCACACTGTGTGTCCCCACTGTGTGTCCCCACTGTCCCCGCTGCATGTCCGCTGTGTCCGTTGTGTCCCCACTGTGTGTACGCTGTGTCCCCACTGTGTGTACGCTGTGTCCCCACTGTGTGTACGATGTGTCCCCACTGTGTGTACGCTGTGTCCCCACTGTGTGTCCGCTGTGTCCCCGCTGCATGTCCGCTGTGTCCGTTGTGTCCCCACTGTGTGTACGCTGTGTCCCCACTGTGTGTACGCTGTGTCCCCACTGTGTGTACGCTGTGTTCCCGTTGTATGTCCGCTGTGTCCCTGCTGAATGTCCGCTGTATGTCCGATGTGTCCCCACTACGTGTCCGCTGTGTCCGATGTGTCCCCACTACGTGTCCGCTGTGTGCCCGATATGTGCCCGCTGTGTTCCCGCTGTGTGTCCGTTGTGTGTCCGCTGTGTCATCGCTGTGTCACCGCTGTGTGTCCGTTGTGTGTCCGCTGTGTCATCGCTGTGTCACCGCTGTCTCCCCACTGTGTCCCCACTACGTGTCCGCTGTGTGTTTGGTATGTGTCCGCTATGTGTCCGCTGTGTGTCCGCTGTGTTCCCGCTGTGTTCCCGCTGTGTGTCATATGTGTCCGCTGTGTCATCGCTGTGTCACCGCTGTCTCCCCACTGTGTCCCCACTGTGTCCCCGCTATATGTCCGCTGTGTCCCGCTGTGTGTCCGCTGTGTCCCCACGGTGTGTCCGCTGTATGTCCGATGTGTCCCCGCTGTGTGCGCTGTGTGTCCGCTGTGTCCGCCACTCTCAGCTGACCGTGTACCGGCGCCCCTGCAGCGATCGATGCTGTATGTCCGCTCTGTATGTCCGCTGTGTGTCCGCTGTATGTCTGCTGTGTGTCCGCTGTGTCCGCCACTCTCAGCTGACCGTGTACCGGCGCCCCTGCAGCGATCGAGCTCATCAGCTGCCTACTGCGGGTGAAGGCTCAGCGCCGCTTCACCGTCGACAAGAGTCTGATGCACGTCTGGCTGCAGGTACGTCTCTGAGTACGTCTCTGAGCACGTCTGGCTATAGGTACGTCTCTGAGTACGTCTCGCTGCAGGTACGTCTCTGAGTACGTCTCGCTGCAGGTACGTCTCTGAGTATGTCTCGCTGCAGGTACGTCTCTGAGTACGTCTGGCTGCAGGTACGTCTCTGAGTACGTCTCTGAGCACGTCTGGCTACAGGTACGTCTCTGAGTATGTCTGGCTGCAGGTACGTCTCTGAGTACGTCTGGCTGCAGGTACGTCTCTGAGTATGTCTGGCTGCAGGTACGTCTCTGAGTATGTCTGGCTGCAGGTACGTCTGAGTACGTCTCTGAGTACGTCTCTGAGTACGTCTCTGAGTACGTCTCTGAGTACGTCTGGCTGCAGGTACGTCTCTGAGTACGTCTGGCTGCAGGTACGTCTCTGAGTACGTCTCTGAGCACGTCTGGCTACAGGTACGTCTCTGAGTATGTCTGGCTGCAGTACGTCTCTGATTACGTCTGGCTGCAGGTACGTCTCTGATTACGTCTGGCTGCAGGTACGTCTCTGAGTATGTCTGGCTGCAGGTACGTCTCTGAGTATGTCTGGCTGCAGGTACGTCTCTGATTACGTCTGGCTGCAGGTACGTCTCTGAGTATGTC